>WEKX01005739.1:161201-184750 GCA_013390025.1 Pitta sordida | reverse complement strand
CAATATGGGAAGCGCGAAGTGGAAGAGCCCAAAACTGGAGCACTCCAGGTGTGACCTCACCAGTGCTGAGTAGATGGGAAGGATCACTTCACTCTACCTACTGGCAATAATATGTCTAATGGAGGATAATATTAGATTTCTTTGCTACAGGGGTGCACTGCTTGCTGATGTTCAATCTGGTGTTCAACAGAACTCCCAGGTATATAAATTCTTTAAGGATTCCCTGATCTAATCCTTTCCCACCAAGGGTATATCTTTCTTGCACCAACCTTTCTTTTTGTTCTCTGGGACCTGGTATTCCTAAAGGCCAGTCTTTCTAATAAAGACTGATGTAAAGAAACCATTCAGTACTTCAGTCTTTTCCACATCTTGCATAATCAGGTCCCCTATCTCATTGAGTAATGAACACACATTTTTGCTAGTCTTCCTTTTATCACCTATGAGCTTATGAATGCTCTTCTTGTTGCCTTCCGTATCCTTGGCCATTTCCATTTAACCTTCCTAACTTCATGAGAAGTAACCTTACAGAATGGTGGAAACACTGACCTCTTGGCATTTTGCTAGGATTCTCACTAGCACCATAGCCTGGCAACAGAATTTGTGACATCAATTCTAAACTATGGATGTCCTATTCTCATGCAAGAAATGTGAGCTTTTAATGGAAAAGATCGTGTCCATCCAAATGCAAATGTGTTACAGTTAAAATGACTGATGAGGTAACATCTCTCATTTGTGAGAAATGGGTCTTGTCAGAGGTTTCGTGAAACGTCACATTCACAAATACGTGCAGGTCATCATCATGGATGCAGGCCAGGCCCATCACTCCACCCCCAGCCAATCAGGAGTGTTGGAAAGCCTCTTCAACTCCTTCTCATGGGCTCTCGAAGCACAGGGGAGGAAAGGGTAGCATTTCTGCACCCTGTCAGCCTTGGGACATCCCCCTGAGAATCCCTAGACTTCTCTTCGGCCATGCTGCCCCTTCCGCAGCTGCAGCTGAGGCTGGGCTATTGTGACCATGCGTGTTTGCACTGCCTTACTGGCAGCACAAACCTTGCGCCGCTCTTCCCCCTCTCCCTGTCCCCAGTGGCCAGCCCCACACCATCCAAGCCCCACACCGTCCCAGCCTGCCCAGGCTGTCAGCACAGCGTGGCCATGGAGTTGGCACCATCCCAGCCTCTTCAGCAGCCGCCACATGGCTGCTGCCGCCTCATGTGCTCGCCCTGCCTCACGGCGGGGAAGGGGCTGTCTCCGAGCTCTGGTCAGCATTCTTGGAGCCTGGGAAACCTTAACATTGCAACACTGCGACACCCCGTGCCACTTTATGGCGGGGCAGGGNACACCCCGTGCCACTTTATGGCGGGGCAGGGGGGACATTGGTATCAGAGTTTCTTTCCCTTTGACATCCACCTGTCCCAGGAGAGGCAGCGCTGCCCAGGCTTTTACTGGGCTTGGAGTAAAAAGGAATGGCATGTCTTATGGCGGTGCTGCACTGGGTGTCAGCGACTGCCTGGGGCATACTGCGGTGTGACCCTTCCACTGTAAGGACTGGGCACGGAGACACGCAGGACCAGGTCAGGGACCAGGGCACAGTGCCACAAGGCTTTAAATGCCATTGCAAGCTGGAGAAACCGCAGGCACTCCCCACAGGGAGCTCTGGCACTGCCCCTCGGTGAAGCAGAGGCACTGCATATGCGTTGGCCAGGGAACCTCGCAGATCCCTGAAACTGAATTGCAAGAAATTTTCCTCGCAAACCCGCGGGGTCATAATAGAGGGGTCGCAATGCAGCAGGGATATACTGTATCTGAAAACTGTCTATTTGTAATGGATTTTCTAGCATTTCAAACAATTTCAGACCATAGAAATATATCATATTTAATTTTGGAAAAAGTGGTCTCTCCAATAATCTTTACATGGTGCAGTGAAGATAATCAGAAATGGCCCTAAAAGCCAGTTGGGGTTTTTGCCTTTGTTTCTTTCAAGAGAAAGAAAAGTCATGTGACAAGGAAACTATATGGTATGCTGGGAACCATTGTGTCATTCACGTAGTTTTGGGTACAGCATACAAATAGTCAGTAGATCTGACAGAATGTTATTTGCTGACTCATGTGTGAACTATGTTGATGTTTGTTTTGGCATTAATGTTATTTGCAAACCAGTCCAATAATTTCATACTTATTGGTGGTTAAAAACAGCCTTTACACATTATGAGCAGATAAGTGGAAAGCCAGATTAATAGCCAAATGCTTAAGGTAAGTTTAGGTTTGGAAAGCCAAGTCATGGGCTACTTAAAAATTCTGGAACTCTGTCTATTGGAGGCTCTACATCAACCTGCAGACTAAAGTGTTTGGAGATCAGACTAAAGTATTTGGAGATACATGTCTTTGACATAGGAGATATATTCTGACACACTTTGAAAATTAGTCACTTCAGTAACTAGTTCAGGTTCAGTACAGCTGAACAAGAGTTGACACAAGTAAGATTTCAAAAAATATTATCTGTGTATTTCTGACCAACTCTAATATTGCTTGCTTTTCTAGAACATTTTTTCCCTTTGCATTTCTCTAAAATAGTGATTTTATTGATTTAAGGATTTGTTTAGCTAGCCCTGTACATGTTATTAGAGTGAGCAAGTGGGCTTGCATCTGTGGGACCCTGGAACCAATGAAAAGAAATAGGGTATAAAGGGAAAGAAATGAGATGTGAATTTATTGGAGAGTATGCATCAGTAACACACCCCAATAACATTTAGCTATTCTCAGTCCATTTGCTTAAGTTTTAAATCCTGAAGCCACTTGAAGAAATTAGAGTAGGAAGGGAAAGTTGTTGGGGTGACAGAAACAAGACTTAAATGCTCTTATTGCTGAGTGCTGACTTTTTTTTTAATAATTTCAATTTTCATTGAGTTTCTAAGCTGTATTGAGAGCACATTAAACTGCTCTTCTTTATTAGCCTGTAATCTCGTTTATGTGAGCAAAAGGGCAGAAAGCTCTGTTCTACAAGGTAACTCGCCCAGATGCAGTTCCTGGTACAAATTACCCCATGAAGGAACTTCTCTCTCCATTAACTCTAAGGGAAGCTGAGAAAGACAGGTTGGCTGCTCTGGTGAGTGGTTTCTAACATTGTGGTTATGAAGAAGAATGCAAATTATAAAAGAATATGGGAGAAGTAAATGAAGGAGTTTTGGTTTTTTTTTTCTTTCCCTGCTGTCCCACCAGTTTACAAGCAACATAGGGAATTACTAACAACAATGATCCAACAAACTAAATATAATTTTGACTTTAACTAAAGGACTGTCTACTTTTAAAAGACTGCTTGAGTCATTAAGAATGTGTTTCAGAGTTTGCTGAGTAACAACCTGTATCAATCATGAACTACGGAACTATCAGAAGTTATTTGAAGGCTAGGTCTTGATAGAATTTAGCTCTTCCTGCTCTTATCTTCTCTATAGGACTGCTTGCTACACCTGTTTAATACTGTAATGTGTATTATATCTGCATAATTACCTATATGGAATATGTTTATGAAGCTCTCCTGATTCAATAATTTTCCCATTCAGCCATCAAGTCTCATGTTTTTCATAAGACATATCATATGACTTTTAACCCTGAAGTACATAATAGGGATGGGGACTTTATCAGTACTTGGAAATAGTATTTGCTTTATGATATTAATTCTCCAGCTTTGCTTGTGAGCTATTTGGTTTCTACTCCAGAAAAAAAATGATTTACTTAAAATCTGAATCACAGCTGGGTAGAGCTCTTCCTTCAAATTACAATGATATAACCTCAGAGAATTTATGTAAGTCTTTCAAAATTAATTTCAAAAGTCCTTCTCTGGAGAATTCATGCTGTTCTCATAGAACACACAATCATATTAAAAAAACGCCAAACAAACAAATACCCCAAAACCAAACTCTACAACAAACAAAAACCAAAACACCAAGCCGCTTGTAAACCAACATAAACCAATCCACAATAAATGGAACAATTTTATTCCTTTCTACAGTCAAAATCTTTGGTTTGTGTAACTGATACAACACCCAAGTTTTCTGAATGTACCAGTTTATCCTAGCCAGCCAGCACTTTCAAAACCTGAATGTCCTGAACCTAACATTTAATTATAATATATTTTGAGTACGTACAGTTAAATGCCGTCCTTCACAAGGAATGGGACAGGCCACGGCCCTCACGAAACGCTAAACTCGCAAAGAAGTGCAGGTCATTAATATGTATGCAGGCCACGTCCATTGCCCCACCCCCCCGGCACTCTGGAAGCACTGCAGGAACTTTTCTGCTTCTCCCCTAGGGGTCTCTGAGCACGGGGAAACAGAGGGAACCATTTCTGGGCCCCCTCTGACTCAGGAGACCTCGCCTCCCAACCCCGAGAATCCGCAGGGCTGCCGCAATCAAACCCTGCGCCGTGGGTCCCACCCCCTCCCCAGCCCCGGTGCTCATGCCCGGCGCGCACCGCACGCCACCCACCCCGCACCGCCCACCCCGTGGGGTCCGCCCCGTCCTGTGCCGCCCGCCCTGCGCCGCCCGTCCCGTCCCATCCCGCACCGCCAGCAGCATCACGTGGCACGGCGGGGTTCAGCTGTGGCAGCAGAGTGAGTATGTCCCACTGGATGCTGCAGCCAGCCCCATTTTCCTGGGGCACTTCCCTTCCCCGCCTGTAGCCATGGAAAGGGTAACACGCACCCGGGGGGGTCAGTTCCTCAGCTGTGCTCAGAGTAACAGAGTACAGCATGGCTCATGGCCCTCCCTGTGGGGCCGGGCCAGCACCACCCCACAGGGAGCTCTGGCACTACCCCTTGGTGGAGCAGAGCGACTGCGCATGTGTCGACCACATAAATTCGCAAANAAACTCGCAAAGAAGTGCAGGTCATTAATATGTATGCAGGCCACGTCCATTGCCCCACCCCCCCGGCACTCTGGAAGCACTGCAGGAACTTTTCTGCTTCTCCCCTAGGGGTCTCTGAGCACGGGGAAACAGAGGGAACCATTTCTGGGCCCCCTCTGACTCAGGAGACCTCGCCTCCCAACCCCGAGAATCCGCAGGGCTGCCGCAATCAAACCCTGCGCCGTGGGNATGCAGCGGGGATTCACTGTAGTTAATCACCATGTGCTTCTAATTGTTGGGCTAGTCAGCAATGTGATGAGTTGTAGCACACTGAGTAGTGCATTCATAAAACCAATGGATTAAGTTTTTTGTTTTGTGTAGAAATGAGGGAATGCTGTCCTAGAAATAATGCCATTCAGGAAATACTAATACAGTCAGCCCTCTTGCACTTCATGCCCCCCATATTGCATCTTCATGTCTTAGCAGCATGATTCTTTAGCAATGAAGGAGGTCCTTTTTCACAACAGCACATCCATGACCTGGCACGCATGAATATTCAATTAGGCAGTCATGAATATGCAAATCGCCCCGTCCCTCCTGTGCAGGGCCCTGCTGCTCTGATTGCCCGATCTCAGCCATGGTGGCTCCGCCACTTCCCCACCCCCCCAGCACGGCCACTGCGATAAACGATACACAGCAACACAGTGCCAAAACAACGCTGGGGAGCCATCTGACGGTCTGGGGCAAATTTGCATATTAATGAGCTGCCATACAACGTGAAAGTAGGGCTTTGTGGAACGCGATTAAGACAGTGGGTCTGCAATATATATGTATAGGGCTCCAAATGCCAGGCTGAGCCGGAGAAACTGCACGCCTTCCCTGCGTGCCTTCCCTGGGGGCCCAGGCCCGTTTCGCCTCACAGGGAGAGCCGTCACCGTCCCTTGGCAAAGCAGAGGCACTACGCATGCGTCCGCTGGGGAAACTCACAGATCCATGAAGCTGGACTGTGAGAAAATGTCCTTAAGAATGAATGGTGATGAATAGTATGTACACTTTAAGTCAAAGTAGATTACAATAGACATGAAACAGTAATCTAAAGTTAATGCTTCAATTTTGTGTAATTATGAGTGTTAGAAAACTGGAAAAAAACAGCCAAAAATATTGAAATAAGAATGTAATATTTTACAGATTGTCCTGAGATGACCTAATACACAAAGCCATTATATTGGGTCCTCTCAAATGAACATTCAGGAAAAAAATCATGACCTTGATTTTCTTCTCCTTTGTGTTTCTTCTTCTTCAGCTATAGTGCTGAACATTAAGTTGTTGTGTCTAAAAATACTGGTGGAAGAAGCAAAGGTCTTTCAGACAAATTATGAATAATCTATATTGGTTTAAATGAAAGAAGTAATCTCACTATCTATCACATAAAAATTCATTTACTGAAATAAGGAATACTGTGATTCAGGGAGGCAAAATAACTCCATTATTATTAGGCAGTCATTCATATTTAAAAATAAATAAGGTCCAAAAAAATAAATAAGATATAAGATATATAAATAGTGAAACTACATAACATGCATCTACAAAGAAGGCAATTATGTTTCAACAAGTGAATACATTATCATGGAAAGAATAAAAGAGTAAAACTTAACTGTTTTTTTTCTAACACTGTAAATGGTTACATCTTTAAAAAAATAGAAATTTATCAAAATCATAAGACTTCTTTTCTTCAGTATATTTTAAACAATATATTATTAATCCATGGAAATATTCATGCATTTAAAATGATACGTGGCAAAATGTGCCCCGGGGAGGGTGGTGAAGCGAAGCCGCAGTCACCAGCGGATTGGCACAGGCGGCCGTGCTGCCGCCACCAGTAGATCAACACAGGCAGCCGCACCGCTGCCGCTGCCGTCAGCCACCACAGCCGTGGCAGGTCACGCATGCGCAGTTGTGATAACAGGCCTCCTTTATTGCTAAAAAGTCACAGAATATTCTGAGTTGGAAGGAACCCACAAGGATCATCGGGTCCAACTCTTAACACTGTCTCCCTGGTGGGAATCGAACCCAGGTCTCCCACACGCCAGGTGGGGACACTTAACATTGTACTAAAGTAGATTTTCCAAGTCATGCCACTAAGATCTGAAGACACAATATGGGAGGCGTAAAGTGCAAGATGGTCGACTGTATAATATGTAAGGAACGAAAATTTAAAAGTTTTTCAGCATCAGAGTGGACAAGCCTTCGAGTAACATGATGTAGTTGGAGATGTCTTTATCATTGCAGGGAGGTTGGACTAGAAGATCTTTAAAGGTTCCTTCCAACCCAGACTAGTATTCCATGATTGAACGCTATGTTGCACTGAAATTCAAGAGAATCAATATTTTTTTCCCTCTTCATTGGAGTCTGAATACTTTTCAAATAACTACATATTGTCATTTACTTCAGAGAGCTGTTGGTAAGTTTAATCCTCTTTTATTGCAAATATCAACAGTTATCTCCTGTCAAACTCTCCATAAAAATCTGTTGGCATTTTTTTTATATTCCTCCATGTGCAAAATCTTATTCAATTATTTTATTTAAATGTGCAGTCTAACTTCAATACACATCATGCTACAGAAAGTTAACTCCTCCAACAATTACTATTTCACCTAAATATGCTTTTTCTATGTTCTTCTGTCATATTCTCATGTTTGTATCCTCTATACCATGTACCCTCATAACCATATTGCCTAATGTTAGTAATGTGTAAACCTTTTTGCTTATACAAATTAGTGACTTCCAGTTACAGAAACTGAAGCCAGCACTGATCCAAACATTATCTTTTCACATTAGCACAACTTTGCTTTGCAGACGACTCACTAAAATTTCAGGCACTGAAACAATTCTGTTGGTCAGCTCATATAGTTTGATCAAAATATCTTTTCATATCTTCATCGTATCTTCTGTTCTGATCAATCCTACCTTCTTTGGAGTAAAACTAATTTACTTACATGTTATACCAGCATTTTTCCTGTGTAATTTGTTGCAAGGCAAACATCTCAATAAATTCAGGAGAAATCAGTGTGATACAGTCTACATCTAATTTTAAAACATGCCCTTTGGCATAACCAAAATAATTTTACTGAGATGCTTCATAATTGCCTCCTCTGGTGGTTTTTGTACCTCAGCTGTCAGATGGAAGTCTGTGTGCAGTACACCTCAAATCTATTCCAGTATCATCAATTCCATGTTCCTAAATAGTAGGCAGCATTACTGAACGATCTGGCTCTGTACACCTTTTGGTAAACAGAAAGAATTGATTGTAGGTAACAATACTGCTTCCTAGACTCCTGCAAAAACCCTAAAATCAAAATTCTTTTTTCCTCACCCAAGATTCTGATTTTTTGTGCTTGGATTTTTTTTATTTAAATGCCCATTTTCAATGAAGGGCAAATAATTTTTGTCGACAGGCATTTTTCATTTTTCAACGTTTCTCTTGTCAGCTCCAGCTCAAAATGCACAGAGATGCTCCCCCAGCCCCTGGCTCTTTAGCGTATTAAACTTAAAAGGATCACAGCATGCCATGTTAGTAAAGAAAAAATTGCTTTGACTTAGTACAGGGTCTTGTTTTCAAAAGCCTATAATTCAAGCAAATTGAAACAGTTTCTAAGTCAATTTCAACTTTTAACATCTGTACATTACAGATATAAAGGGTTTAAAACACTTCTAGTCCCACTCATACTACACTGCCAATTAACAAAGACTATATTATGTCCAAGTGGTGACTAACGGAATATTTTTGCTTGAAATTCAGACTAGGTTAAGGTTGGTACATTGTGAGCTTGCTGAATTTAGCTTCTTGTGAAGTCAGAACCTATAACGGGTTTCACCAACCTTACTCTGAGTACTTCCCTACTCACTGTGCATATTCCTGTAACGAACTTGGTTTGAATCAGTTAAGGCTGAGTATTACATCCATGCAGATAAAACTCTTGACAGTAAGAAAATATCAGGTTATGGAACTCCTCGTAAAGGCACCTCATTGCCCACACAACACATTTCCACTGACATGAGTAGACTTCACACCTCCCTACAGTATTTCCTTCTGCCTCCCAAATACAAGGGATCCCATTCAGCTCATTAATTTCACACTATAGAACCCCACACCATAAGCCCGGCTCAACACTGATTATTTCATAAGATTAGTAAGGTCAAGATGATGTGAATGTGTGAGATTTTGAAATAAAGAGGAGATGGGGGTGTTCAAGTTTTATTTATGCTTCAAAATTGTGGTTCAGAGCTGTCCAACGGACAAGAATTTATTTAATTTTTTTTTAATAGAATGACATGCAGGATCTACTTCTAATTCTATATTTCAGACTACCAGCTTGGAGTAAATGTTCTGCATTCATGTAACAGGTGATATAGCAGAACAGTTGGTCCAAAGTTTAAATGAGGATACTGGTAACTGAGGAATTATTAGGTTAAGAATATGAATCGAAACATGCTGGATAAACACATGGGAGACTTAAAACAGGGTAAAGATACTACTTGGTTTCTGCTGAGTTCCTTTTAAAATTATCTGCTGCCTAACAAGAAAAAAACATTTAAAATCATTTGAGAAAATAGTCAAGCCCTGTGTCTTTCATACACTACCCTACAGTACTACTGCCTCTTCTTTTTGCTACCACCTCAGGTCTATATATATGAAGCAATTTGAAATGCACAGTTTATAGCAGTGTTAGATCACATATATTCTGCCTAGAGTGGGTAGTTCACATTAATTTTGAATGAAAATGTAAACTTAATGAGAAATAAAATAAGCTGTGATGAAATTTTAATCCCCTGAATAATTCCATTATTTTGTGGGTAAACTGGTTTCTTAGACTCACGTTGGCAAAGTTATTTAGGATCATCTGAATAACGAAAAGAATCAGAAAAATCTGCAAGTTTACAAAATCACTCAGGCACTTTTGCAAACCACTCCCATTTGCACACCTCAATAACTTTGAAATTCTGGTTAGTTCTTTTTTTCTGAATTGTAATGACATCTTTAGTTGATAAAGACTGAAGAGCCAAAGGTGAAGTTCTAGTTACAACGCTCTTCTAAAGGATTTTTTTTTTCCCTTACATGCTCTACCACTAACAGTCTGGAGAGTAGTTTCCTAATTACTCTGAAGTAATTTTAACATCAGCTGCCGTTTGTTAGAGTGGAGTTATTCTGATTACCAAATCAGATGTATCTGGTAAAACAGGATAGTTGAGAAAGCATAATTCAGAATGTACCTACAGCAGTCCTATGCCACTTGAGTAATCCTTAATAGTAGGAAAGGTTTGAAATCCTGATAAAATGAGAGTTTTTATTCTATCTTTTGTGATTAGAGACATGCAAATGCTACTCAAAATTGACTTGAGCTCAATAGTCTAGAACCTTTTCAAATATATGTGACAGCACATCCCTTCTTCAGAAAGGAAGAGAGTTCTAAACCAAAAGCATTGAAACCTGAAATATTAATTGTCAAATAAGAAACTAAAAGCAAAAATATTTGTAGCTCTAACATGGAGGAAGCACAGTAAGGTCCACTCCCAGTACTGTCTACGTAGCATTGTAGTACAGATGGCTTTTCTGGGCTGGAAACCAGAGGTCCTTCCTGAACCACTCCCTGTGCCTACACAGCTGACACAGGCAGACTTTTCCACATCTGTCTTAAGCCTGTAGCAGACAATCTTATTTAGGCTGGATTGGATTCATCCATTGGTCACTGCTTTGATCATCCTCTAACAAAAACTTTTTGATAATACAAGTACTTAGATTATTAATTTTTCTTACCAGACTTGATCCAATCTTAAGTCTGTGGAAACAATTGTCAAGGAAATTAACATTGTGGTCTGGTATTAAACCTTGTCCTGAGAAAGTTGTATGTAACATCCATGCTGCTATTGACATAGTTGTTTAAGGTTTGACAAACACAGTGATTCAAGCCTGTTTGTGTACTGGAAGTATGATTGGGACTGTTTTTAAGGAGTGCCTATTTAAATATGTATACCACACCCTCTATATCAAGAGGAAGGCCCAGCTCCATTGGGGTTAATCCTTCTAATGTTTTAATGATAATGCTACTTGCTCCAAAGTCCTTTGGTTTTCTCTTTTGCTTAGAACAATGTATCAGTGTCATAGCAGCTAAAATATAAAATGGACTATTATTCCATCACCATATATGCAGCCATTAACATCAATTTAAACATCTCTTCGTACAATGTTTCATTTTCAGTTGTCCCATCTGAAATCCCCACTTAGATAAAAACTACTCCTGTAGCTGCTGAGACTTCTGCTAAATTAAATGTACCACATATGGACAATCATTATAAGTATATATATAGGTATAGGTAAATTAAGTTTGGAGGAAGACAGGGTAGATTTTTTTATATTACTAATACAGCATTAGAGTGCTTAAATGTCAGTATTCCATTGGTGCTGTTTACTGATGGCTCTTGCCTACTGTCTGTGATCTTTATATTCTCAAGTGCTAAAGGAGGTAAAAGTAGTTATTGACTTGCGGAGTTGACAAAGTGATACAAAGGTATCAGGGAAGTCGTCGCTTTTAAAATTTGTGTATCTAGTATATTGTGCTTACCGTATGAGCGTCCACAAATATGCTCTGGCCTTTTATCTGCAGTATAGCTGTGACTTTCTTTCTCTCTTCTGGAAAGTTACAGTTTTATCATGATCCTCTGATATCTAGTGTTTCTCTTAAATCCAGTAATACGTTATTACCAAATATAGTCATCCCTCCATATTTGTGGATTATGGGTCTCCTATGGGTCCTGCAAAACCTTTAATCTGCAAATACAGGTCGGACATTGATGTGGCAAATTATTGCCAGAAATATGGCAACTTTGGAACACTGCATCATCCCAGGCTCCTCACAGCAGCGAGGAGCATGGGAGTTGGGACTTTTTCCCTTTAACTGCAGCAGCTAGCACTTTGCCTGAGGCTATGAATATCTGCATATGCACATATGCAGATAAGCACTGGCAAATCCAGGCTGGCTGCCACAGCCCAGATGAGCCAGAAGGGCCCCACGTGGGTCCTTGTGTCACAGTTAAAGACTTCCTGACTCCTGGCAGAGCCAGCCAGGGCAACCCGCCGTGGCAGTGGGGGACTGTGGCATCCCATGCAATTATGCACTGCTCTGTGAATAACTGAGTAAGTACTGTGGGAAAAATTTCCAGTAATATGAGAAGACATAAATATGACAGTGTGAATAACTGAGATATGACTGTAATATGTGCAACTCCTCTTATTTTAACAAATTAAGATATGCTTGGCTCCTGCATTTAGAAAAACAACAAAAAAAAAGAAAAGACCAAACTACAAATGACTTCTCAAAGAATGTCAAAAGCATACTTTGAGATTAAAAACATGGACTGTGAATACAAAGAATCAAATTTATCCTCATCCATTTACAAGGATGTAAAGAAAGCTGATGTTTATCAAAATACTAAAGCACATGATTAGCATTAAGCACAAGTAACATATACTCCTGAATGCTTCAGTTTAGGCACATGATTTTCTGTTTTGATCAATCAATCTTAGTGCAGTCATTTTATAAATGGACCCTTACATTAAAATAAAATTCAGTAAAGAAAATAATTACTACAGTATCCCTATTTCCTACTCACTTGAAGAACTAGATCAGGAGTCTTCGTATCTGTTTTTGAAAAAAGATGAACCACACTGAACAGCTGTTTCTGACAACAGGGAAGCCACTCAGGCAATTTATATTTTCAGTGTTGTTTACACATGGGAATAATACTCCAGAGCACAGTATGTGATCTAAGGAAAATAAACATGTTCCCAATTTGTAAGCTTTTAATATGCTTGTTTTACCATAAAAATAGACTTGTAATTGGTTCCCAGGAGTTTTGGTACAATAGGATGAAGTCTAATTCCATACAAGACAAACATAAGACTGTTCCTTCAGCTGAGACTTAGACAAGCATGCCAAGACCAATAAAATGAATGGGATTCTTCCTACATGTTTAAGTGTATTTACATCAGAATAAATAACATGAAATTGAGAGTGACTGACAACTCTGACACAGATATAGAGTTGTATCACTATGCCAGAGGATTTTTTGTCTTGTCCTCAGTCTCTGGAGTTGCTGTGTAAACATAAACATACCTTTTTTACCAAATAAATAAGAAAGGATAATTAACTGTTCTGAGAGGGAGAAAGAGAGAAAACGTCCTAAAAAGTAACAAAGTTCTAGATCCATAAAAGCATTATGGTATAAAATGCCCTGTGATTTCAGTCTTACTAGATCTAGAGTAAAGATCTAGTTCTGTAAACATTTATTCATGACAGTAATGAATTACAGTCAGCCCTACATGACTACTAATATAAAAAAATACTCCCAAAAAGCAGGCTTGGAAAATTAGGTCCAAAGCAAAACACATTGTGGTGAGGCTCTGCACACATAGCTTACATTAAATATTTAAAACAATTTTAACAACTCAAAAAATGAGTGAAAAGCAGAAACAGTGGTCTCCATTAGCTTATAGGAATAAGAAAATCGAATGTCTGTGTGGAAGAGGTGGAAGATTTTTCTGCCATAGGTATTAAAGACAGCTAGAATTTGATGTTTATTTTATGTTCAATTTAAATTATCAGATGTTTCATAACTAAATTGACTTCTTTTTTTTTCCTCAATACATATAAGCATGATCTCATTACATCCTTTTCCCTCTCATCAATAGCTTTGGAGACTCAGATGTTGTTTTGAGTAACTTGAAGAAAATCTTGAAGAACTTTTTTTATCTTGCAATATTTATAATGAGCTCCTAGAAGATATTGCATGCCCAAGGCCTATTCCATTATCTCCCACTGGAAAATGTTCCAATATGCCCCTTATATGCGTGAAATTCATATTCAAAATATACTATATATATTTTTCAAAATACAGTCGGCCCTCTTGCACTTCGCATCCCCCCATATTGTAGTTTCAGATCTTAGTCGCATGATTTTTTAGTGATGAAGGAGGTTCTTTTTTGCAAGTGCACATGTGCGGCCTGCTGCAGTGGCAACCCTGCGGCAACACCCTGGGGTCTGCCGCTTCCCCACCCTCCCCTTCCCGGGCACAGCCGGGGCTCCGTCGCTTCGCCATCCTCCTGGCACGGCCACCACGGCAACCAATACACAGCAACACAGTGCCGAAACAGCGCCGGGGATCGTCTGAGGGTGAGGGGCAAATTTGCATATTAATGAGCTGCCATTCAACACGGAAGTAGGGCTTCATGGCAGTTGATTAAGACCATGGGTCCATGATATAGGAGACCCGACTGTATACCTTATTCTTAGTTGCGCAATGTCTGATAAAAGATTTTTTATGACCTTTTCTATTCCCAAGAAATATAATTGATATTTTGTCTGTAAATGAATTGCTTTCTCTTTCTCCGCACAAAGTACATAATTAAATTATTATCAGTTCTGTAATATGTCCCTCTCTTCCTACTGCTTTCCTTATAATGAATTATTTTGGTGTATATTAGCATTCCCTAATCTGGATTCCAAATTAATAGCATGGATGTAAGATCTAGAACTAATGAGCCCTGTTTGTTACTTTACCTTATCTCCCATGACATAGAGGGACAAGAGTTTCCCAAACATGACCAGAATGTTCCTTATAATAAGGTCTCCAGCTCTATCGTATCTGTGCTGTTGGTGGTGTTTAATTTCAGAATGGATGAGTTCTTTCTTACTTGTTGTTTGGTTGGTGAGAAGAGAATGTCTTGTACTTGTTTAATCAAGAAAGATTATTATATAACATCTGTCAAATTGACTTGTACCATATGGGCTCTGGGCCATCTTCTGTAAGAGAACTTACAGAGACATCTCAAAATGTCTGTGAAAATAGAACATATTTTTAGAATTGTGGAATACCTCCTACACTGCCAAACGAACCTGTCAAAAGCGCATCTTGATTTTTTCAGCTCCTACAACTTATACATGTTTGCAGTAATGATATTTATTGACCAAAGGTAGGTGGTAGAGGTTTTTTGTATCTGCTTCTGCAGATGTTAAAGTGACAGTAGGGAAAGATTTTTAGGGCAGCGTTTTGGGTTGAGTTTTTTGGTTTGTTGGTTGAGGGGGTTTTTGCAAATTTTTCTAAAAGTTCTGAAGCAATCTCTATTTTAATTTTACACAAAGAAAGCTAAAAGAAACCAAATAATGAGAAAAAAGAGGAAAGCAGAAAGTATCAAAAGAAATAAAAAAACATTTACATGATCCAGTATTTTGCTTAGGATCCAAACACAAAGATTACAAGTACTTGGACACTTAAAATCCTCTATATTTTCAATAGCAGAAAAAAAAGTAAAGATTTGAAATAGTAATGCTCAGTTTGGGTGCGGCAAAATGCCATCTTGACATGGAGGTCCGATAGCTGGTTTGTGAAGCACGAGGGAAGCAGGCAGCAGGAGTGCAACTTTTCTGTCTGGGTTAGAAGGCCTTCAAGGGGGGCAGGTTAGGCTGAACAGGTTGGTTTTCTATCTAGTTCCTAAGAAGAAAGTAATCAAGCAGTTGGCTGCTAAAGTCATGGCAGCTAGGAGATGGACTTTTAAATGGTGGTGTCTAACAAATGAAGAAGCCCAAGCATATTTAAGAACATAAACAAGGTTATAAAGAAAAGGAAAGTTAAGGTCCAGAAATTGTTCTGAAAGTGTGCATTGCCATGAGACTAACAGTAATATGGGTCTTTTGTTAAGAGATGTGATGACAAAAGATCACTTTTTCTAGATGTGTGCACTCACACCTTTCTATTGAGAGCATCACTGTGAGCTGGGAAAGAATGATCTGCATCTTGTAAAGAAAGCTCTATCAGTGGCCCACAAAATGTCTTTTACTGAAGAAATAGACTATTCCTGCACTCACCTGGCTATTGTCAAATATCTACTAACTCCAGAAACCTACATTCATCCAGGAGTAGATTTTTAAAGAGAGTACAGGCAGGATCATAGATGCTTATCAGCAACATGCATGTATTGGTGTCAAAAGCCACCACTCAGTGATTACTTATCCTATTAGCTACCTAGAATAGAGCTACAATGCAAAAGGAGAAGAGTGCATAAATGTCTGAGCTCTATCACATGAGCTGGTATGACAATATGGTGTAGCACCTGTGCTAGCATACTGGTTTAGTCTCAGGAAGCAATCTGCCTATGAAAGAAAGCCAATGTGCCTGAAATAATAAGCCTTGCATCTCAGCAAGCCTAATGAGCTTGGGATGACGCTGTGCTGATATGACTGTAATGTGAACCATGCTCCTTTTTGCACTATGGATATATCCTTTTTCTCCATCCACTGGCATCTACTTCCACCTCACATCCAAGCTGCTCAGAGCCTGAGCTCAAGTCACAGCCCTGAAGATGCTAAGTCAATAAAGAGAGCATCTTGTAGTATTTTTCAGGGCGCACTTGATACTTGAGGTGTGTCACGTATCCTTGTATTTTGGCAGAAAGTCTCATTTTGAAGCCTGACACTAGGTACAAACATGAGAGCTCTCTTGTGCCATGTAGCTCTGAGTAGGAACATGGGCAAATGCCATTAAGAAGCAGACAATACCTGTCTTAATATGTGGATGCTGAGGGCATGGGGAGGAAGGAAAGACTGTAACCTTGGCAAGTGCAACTGGGAGTTGTTTAGGATTATGATGATAACCGTCTTTTTGCTTAGTGTTCCCCTCCCTGTAGTTGCCTAAGTAATCCAGTCTGTTTAAGGCAAAGCCAGCTTCAGGGACTAGAAATACTTGCATTGTCTTTCATCAGTTCTTACCCAAGAACCAGTAGCTAACAATTGAACAACATCTTGAATTCTTTCTTAATGCAAGAGGCCATGTTTGTTTCAGGGCTTTGGTCTCAAAGATTGGCCTTAAATCACTCACACTTTGCACTGATATTTTCTCCTCTGCAGTTAAGGAGAAAAATTCACAATTCAGGCAGCACTCTCACTCGAGAGACCATAATAAAAAGATGAAAGGTAGTTCTTGCACCTTCCAGGAGAGGTCTTTCCCTGTCTGTGGGAATGCATGCTACCACCTTCTAGAGCTAACAGTGAAGAGCAACATGATTAAGTGTTTGCTGTTGGGAAGCAATTTCGGCTAAGAGTTTATGCAGCTAATGCTACCAGAATACACTGGGCAGAAGCAGCTGCAAAACATCACGGACTCAATAAACAAGAATGGAGAGGTAGTTTAGGATGCAACTGCATCAAAGCTGTTTCTGCCTAAAAGCAAAGGTTCCCTTATCTCATGTTAAATACATTTGGCTGCAAACAACATTGGCATGTCCTCTGTATTACTGAATAAGCTGATAATATTTTAAGATGCTTTTGGAAGACATCCTGATGCAGCTGCCAGAGGGCAGAAGGGCAGCATGGCTCTCATCAAAACTCAGCTGAGGGGCCCAGTTAGGACAGTGCATCTGTCCTAATCGGACAAGTATTCCAGGCAAGTGGAATACAACTGCTGGTCACAGGCTATGAAGGTTTCAGAGGCATCATCCAAACTTACCACAGCATAACAGCTTACACTTCTGTAGCTGTTTCTTTATTTGCTCTTCATGCATGTTACTGTTTGGTTAAAATTCTCTTCAGCTTTTTTCTTTGGGGCTAAGGGACTTCACCTTTGTTTTTCACTGCTCTGTCTTTGATATATAAGACACACCCTGTGAGTCAATGAGATTTATGTGTCCTAACTTTCATGAAATCTACATCATGTAGATTTTTAGAGTTGATATCAATAGAGAAGGGCAGATCAATTAATATGCAAAACATGTAATGTAATGTAAAAAATATGTATCTCCAGACTTGGCAACTTTGGCAAGTGTAATCCATCCTGTGCACTGCATGGGACTCTAACCAGCATGCTACTTGCTAAAATCCGTTAGGAATCAGACACCTTAGTTGACTGGTGTTGTTAAACAATCAGTCTTCCATAAAATCACCCAGAAATCTGAACTCTGTTTTCTCTGAAAGAACATATGTGGTTGTGCAGGCAGTAATTTCTAAGATGTGTTTCTTCAAGCCACTAAAGTATACAGAACTGGCATAACTTCTTGCCTGTATGCAAGAGCATATGATGCATAAACTTTCACTCCAGATAGTCTTGGACATTACTCAGTGCAACAGCAAATAATTGATAGCACTGGCATGAGCTATACTGTCAATGTGGAACAGTTCAGAGGACCTAATGGCAATTTTGCATTTCATTCCTTCCCGAGGGCCTCCGTGGATCGATGGCGGCGAGGCGGCGGCGCCTCGTCCTTCCTCTGGTCTTTTTCCTTCTCCCCAGTTTAAGAGGGATGTTGAGCTGCTTGAGAGGGTCCAGAGAAGGGCAACGAGGATGGTGAAGGGACTGGAGGGCAGGCCCTATGGGGAGCGACTACTAGAACTGGGACTGTTCAGTCTGGAAAAGAGGAGGCTCAGAGGGGACCTCATTGCTGTTTACAACTACCTGCGGGGAGGTTGCAGCCAGATGGGTGTAGACCTCTTCTTCCAGGCTGACGACACCAGAACGAGAGGGCACGGCCTCAAGCTACGCCAGGGGAGGTTTAATCTTAACGTTAGGAAGCGGTTTTTCACAGAGAGAGTAATTGCATATTGGAATGGGCTGCCCAGGGAGGTGGTGGAGTCACCATCCCTGGAGGTGTTTAAGAGAAGACTGGACGAGGAGCTTAGTGACATGGTCTAGCTGGGGGGTGTAGGGCTGGATGACCCTGGGCCCCTTCCGGCTCGGAGTGGCCTGCTAGACTGTGAGGGATCTAGGTTGGTGTTATGCTCTGCGATGTGCTCTCGGTCTCTTTACGGGTGTTAGATGGTGAGTTGGACTAGATGATCCTTGTGGGTCCCTTCCAACTCATAATATTCTGTGATTCTGTGATTCCTCTTCAGAGAAAGAAAAGAGATTGGTAGGAGGTATACATTGCTCCCAGAAGTCTGAGTGTAAGTACATGAAGAAGCATGCATCACAATGTTAAAATGCAACATGTGATCGAGATAACATGTGCTTCTTTTTAGTAGATTTGAGGCTTGGATACAATGTCATGCTATCATGATAATATGATTTCCAGGGCACTTGGAGTACAAGTAAAAGTCATTCAAGCACACCTATACCTGCTGCATAGTCACACAGACAAGAATGCATCAAAAGTTGCTTTTTAATTTTTTTTTTTTTGCAACTGTATGAAATTAGGGTGTATCTGCATTGTTTCATTAAAGACAAAAAACAGCATCTACTTTGAACATGGTATGAAAAAAGCATTGCTGCTTACCCCAGCTCTGAAAACCTGAAAGTTGCTTTCAGAGCCTTTTCTTGTCTTTGAGGTAGCCATATACATTCCAATATGCAGGTTATTGTCTGATAGGTAATTACAGGGGTTTGATTTATTTTCACAAGGGAGAAGATTTGAATACAAATATAAATATTGCCAAAGCAGATTGCATAAATGGCAGACTGCTTATGTAATTGGATATGTGTCATAGGCAAGCATTTATAGAAATTCAGCAAGTTTCCTTCATTAAGTACAGATTAATTCTAGTTGATCTCTAGCTTGAGCTGCTTCAGGTCCAACTGAAAATGAGTCTGCAAAAATGTGTGTTTTCTCATGTCAATTTGAAAGCTTCTGAACCATCGATCAAACAAATCTAGAGATTCTTGATTTCCCTTGCAGCAAAGAGAAAACAATCTCGTGTATTTCTTGAGCATAAATTGGCAAGAGGGAAAGGTCATTCTATTGACAGGTTGCAAACAAAGGGCACTTTTTCTTCTGGCAGCTGCAAACAAAAGTCACCATTCGTTCAGAAGTGTAATACGTATTTAAGAGCTTGAAATGCATCACAACAGTAAGCAGAAGTCAAGAAGTCGTTCAGCCTGTCCAGGACACATAAGATGTACCCTGTGCCTACTGTTTCCACATTTCCTGCTTCAACATCTCCCATAAGAATGGTGCAGCACCTGCTAAGTAAAATTAAGGGAGGAAAACCACCAAATTGGGCAGCTGAATACTTTTAGTCTTCTGGCTAATACTTTGTAATTGCTATGGTAATCAACCACTTAGGATAAGAATTGAAATTTACTAAAAAAAATGGTCAATGCTGCTATTCTAAAAAAGTGATACTACTTGCAAATAAGACATAGTTTTGAGAAATGGAGCTCATAACCCATATTATAGCTATTGTTTTAGGCTAAAGCCCTGATGAATGCAACATGATACCCATTGGTATTTAGACTATTTCCCTTACACATAGGTGTATGAAAAAAAATCATGAGATCTTAAAATCTGCTCAAGATAAACAACTTACTAATTTAATAGTGATAATTATTTTGGTGCCTATGATTTATGTATACGATGCTGGATGATGTCTTTAAGGATTTTATTATTCTTGGCAATGGCTTGTAGTAAGATTGTATCTATATTTGCTGAGATCAGCTTGGCTTTTACATTGTGTAAGTTAAAAAGTACTTTCTATGCAATATCATTGAGAAATAACTATAGTGAAGGACTCGCTTACTTATTTTAGAAGTAAATTTAAGCATGTTTACATTCTTTCCTCTGTATTGAATGGACTCTGAAACTTTCTGTTTTGCAACAGCCTAATAATAACACTTGTTTTCTAGGTTCAGATTTTGATTTTGTATTTAACGTGTACTTCTTGCCTTTTCTGTTCCATGACATGGGGCATCACTTCAACTATGTCCTCTGCTTTTTAGTCAGCTATATCACACCAATTATTGTACAATATACAATTTATTTCATAGTTTTGTCACAGCTCCAACAAGACAATGGGAGTGTGAACCAGATTCCATATTGCCAATAATCAAAGCACTTACTCCATTTTCCTTATGTACTATGAAATTACAACAGCGTAATTAGAGGCAAACCAACTATTTCTAATATGTTTACAGTGCCAAAAGGAGGATCCATTATGATATGTGAGTCAATAAAACACCAATCTTGGTTTTCATATCTCAGAAGTAGCATGCTTTGTTGCCAATTCGGAGTATTTTTTAATCCATAAATTTAGCAAATTTTAGCAACAGAAGCACAAAGAGTCAATAACAGGGTGTTGTTAAACAATGAACAGAAATAACAAAGTTAACACAAGCATTGCAAATGCAATATTTTAAAAATGTTATTTATTACATGACTATTAAGAGGCACCAATTTTGTAAAATTCACTGTTTAAGAAGTAATTTTTTCTAATACTTTATGTAAGGAAATGAAGTTTCCTTTGACAAAAAAGGTTTTTTTTATTTTATTCTCCACTGCACATATTCTGAAGTACAATTTCTAGTGCAGAGACTGCAACAACTACCCCACTTGGCATATTTAGGAAAGTAAAACAAGTACACACAGATCTGGGAGGTTGCTTACCCCTCAAAATTTACTAATTTTCTTACCAGCTGCAAGATCAAACTGAGGAAACTCTAAAGACTAATTCATCCTTTCATATTATGAGAAAGTTGGCTGTAAATTTGGTACTACCCGTAAGACTCCTGAGATTCTTTCACTGGGAAGGATATTAAAGAATCAGTCTAAGTTAAAGTTAATACGTCATTTGTCACACAGAATTTCTATTAAAAATTTCAGACCTACATCATTATGCATCTTCTCACCATCATTATGTTCTTCATGGCTGACTAAAGTTAGAGCAAAGACACACTAATAATGAGAGAGATATTACTGCTGAGAATTGTTAATGCCACCTTTCATGCTGACCATGCTAAGAATTCAATAGTTATATCTTCCTTCTATCTATTTTTTGGATACCAGCAGGTTCACAAATTATTCTTCTGCCTGGCACCTATACGCTTTAGAGAGATATTTCAAATAGTGTTAGGTGGCTAAGTATAGGCATGTATCTAAACTTCATTTTATTTTATCTTAATCAGTCTGTACAGATCTTAAGATTGATGGAAGGTCTCCTCACAACAAGTGTCAGCAGTAATTGTCCTGATTTTTTAGATCCTCTCACCATTGACCATAATGTATTTCTGGACCATACAGGTGTATTTCAGGGATTACACTTTAATAGGGGATTCCAGATACTTAGAGAATAGATTCATTCCTTGAACTCTTTCCAGAAGAACTGGCTTGGATGGATGGAGCATGGTGTCCATGGCTCCAGGATTGTGGGTTCGATCCCTGGGTGGGCGTTCGCTTGGGAGTTGGACTAAATGATCATTGTGGGTCCCTTCCAACTCGGAATATCCTGTGAACTTGTGAACTGACTGTACTCTCTTTTGACCCTTCTCATTTGTTCCATTATACAAAAATCTCAAGAGGATTCCTACTTCCATAGTGAGTTTAAGCTCTTCAATGCTTTTTCATTAAACACAAATTCTCAGGTTTTCATTCCTTTGCTAAATCTGACAGCAAGGGACATCTAAGTCAAGAATTGAAGTATGGTAGTAGAAAGGCATTCGGGGGAGCAAATATTTTTTTCTGCCCTGTTCTTTGACAGTGTACTAGATTTTACCTCCACATTGAGTTTTGCTTTCAAAATAAGAGAGGAGATGCTCTTAAGATGTTGATTCTAAGTGTGACTGAAGCCCTGGGCATCCTAGAAGAAGTCCAGGGACAGCCAAAGGGCTCCTCATCACAACTCACAGTTAATTGCTCGGCAGCAGCTGCAGAATTCAGTCAACACATGTATCAAAGACCAACCACTCTGTCTCTCTAATTAGGGATTTTATAGTTTTGTATCGTAGTAGTATCTGAACAATTATGGAGTTCCTTCTGCTTTATATTTATGTTGAATTCAGTCATAACCAGTGGCAGGAATTCCTTATATGAGTGATCCTACCATTGTGAAGTGTTGCATTTTAAGGCCTGAATATCATACCCTTCAGGGCATGAAGTCTTGATTTTTCAGAGTAGCATTTGATTTACTCATTTCCTTATTTTGATTATTAATCCCCACAATAAAAACACTCACCAAAGCCAATGCTCATAAATTATAAGTTGAAAACAAATATATAAATACACACATACACAGTCAGCCTTCCTCCACTCCACGCTTCCCATATTGCAGCTTCACTACTGCACAGAGTGATTTTTCCACATTGGGGAGGTCCATTTTGTGACTGCACCTGCGTGAACACACAGTCATGAATATTCAAATCAATCCCCACACTGTGCCGCACGGATCACGGGCGCATTGTTCTGCCCATGTCATGCCTGCCCCACCGTGCACTGAGCGAGGTGGTTGCAGCAGTTTTGCCAGCACCGTGACCGCGCCACAGCTGGCCTGCTCTGCCCCAATCTGAGTAGGGGTGACCGAAACAGTGCCAGAGCACAGTGGTGCGGCCGCAGAGCTGTGGCAGGGAATGCAGTGGAGATAGCCCCTGTACCACCTGGACAGTTCCCAGGGGGACAAAGGCACCCCTGCTTGTGAGGTTTTTTTGCCTCTCAAGTTCTCGCTCTTCTCTATTTCTCCACCAGTGCAATTAACGAGTTAAACATTACAATATACAAACTGTATGTACCTTTCTTAGGTTTTCTTAACATATGTTAACTAAGACAAGTACCCTAATTGACATTTGAATCTACAAGCTGTGCTGGCTGCTTCATTGCTGAATTGTATCCCCATAGTAACGCTACTGCCAAGAGCACACTGACCAAGCAAGCCACTCTCTCACCATACAGGCTCCAGGATCCCACTAC
>WEKX01005739.1:146254-160524 GCA_013390025.1 Pitta sordida | reverse complement strand
AGCAGAAGTGCAACTAAAATGGCTGTAATGAATTTGCAGTGAGATTTGTGAGATGCCTGCAGTGGTTTATCCCTTATATATAAATATATATATATATAAAATAGTATTTGCACACTTTGAAACAACCAGGTCAAGGATGAATTTCTTTGCAATGTTCTGGAGTAAAAAAAACCCTCTTGTGATAATACAAAAATTTGTAAGTGAAAAAACCGGTAAGGTGATCACTTTTAAATCTCAGCACAGCTGAAAAACACATCCACTGTTAAAAGTATAGATCTGAATGGTCATGTTAAGTCTATAATGCAATAAAGAATATTTAAAGAACTATGTGCACATTCAGTGATTTTAAAAGGGCTCTTTGAGTTAAAAGAGTTCATCCTTTGTAACTCTCTTCGATCCTGAAACACTGCAAATATTTCACAGAAAAAGTTTTTTCTTCGTATACAATGAAAATTTCTTAAGATACTCAGCAAAAATGCTGTAGAATTTCAAGTGTTCTAGGATTCTTGTGCAAATATTCATAAGTCTTTAAATGTCCGATACTCTGTTTGTTGAATATATATGAAGTTTCACATGGTTTCTCAAACACATATAAACAATACAGGGGATTTTTCTTACTTATATTACTTTTCAAGTGATGAATTGTCCCATTAATACTGTTTAGAGGCTGGGAAATGCTTGTTCCAAGATACAAAAGGAAATCTCATAATTCAGAGAACTGCTAGCAATAAAGAAACACAATATTTATACGTAAATATTGTAAACAGAAAGAAGCATTCAAAAGTAAAAAGCTATCACAAAATGAACAAATCTTGCCTTAGTTTGGAGTAGAACAGCAGTTTACCATTGGAATTAAATCAGTAGTCTACATAATCCTATGTCTGGCAGCAGACAATACCTCATTACTGAAATTAATAAAAATCTCCAAAATGAAGAAATGCAACTGATCTCTCTGCAAGGGTAATCCCTTCCTTACACCAGCTAAATTTTGATTAATTTCTTCATGAATGTCTATATACAATGTTTTCCAAAGTTGTCAGCTAATTATTGGTGTATGTTCTTATTAATAATCCAAATATTTTCTTTAAAACTACTACAAATCTTTCAGCTATTTTTTTATAATAAATTGCAATGCTTCATGTGGTGTAGTACAGGAGATACAACCTATTGTCAAGTTTTAATTTGTTAGCTCTTAATTCAATATTTTTCTTTTTTTTCTAAACCTAATCCTAAACCTAACCCTAACCAAGTATAGACTCATCCCTTTCTCATAACCCCTCGTAAACTCTTCTTTTTCACTATTATTTGTATATAATTGATGCCTCTTAAATTCATCTATTTCCTCAATGATGTAGACTTACTCTCCAATATCTCACAATTCTTCTAAACAAGTCAGACTCTCCTTACCTATTTTCATTTCACAATAATGTTTAGAATGATAAAATTCAGTCTCAATCCAATATACATTAGCAAACTTTCAGAACTCTATTCCATTAATTGTGCACAGAAACAAATTTATTGATTCCTTAAGATTTCCTATATACTTTATATTTCTGGATTTTAGCACAACTGCATAGTTTCTCACACTTAAGACAATAGAAAGCCTCTTTCCTATTGTCTGTGAAGTGCTGTTTAATGTTCTTTTCGGGAAAAGCATATTCCAGCAAGGCTATCCTATTTGGGACTTGAAACTGGAGGGAAATAACAAGATATGGGGTACATGGCCCAAAACCCCCTGGACAAGCTCCAAGGGTCAGACCTGGGGGCAGTACAAGGGATGAACGATTTTGGGATTCAATGTATTCATTAGCTATGATAATTGATTAGTATTGAAAAAGGGGTATTGGTGCTATGGTGGGGGCATTTATGTATAATGTGAACCCTGGAAGCTTCCATTAAAGACCAGCTCCTTATCCTTGTCAGGAAAATTTTTCTCTCATGTTAGGCATCACCACTTCCAAATATATCTTTTCCCTGAGCTTTCCACAGGCATGATGCTGGTAATTTAAAATATGATCATTAATATTGATATTTCTATTTGAAAATTTACCGCTCTGTATACCCATTTATAAGCATTTTATTTTGCTGGTCATATGGCTTTTTTTAGTTTTGTGAAGTCTTCTGACTAGTTCTCTCACCTAGATGCCATTGACTGTCTTCTCAAGATCATTGATAAAATATATATAAATACATATATTAAGCATATCTTGGAATATTTTGTTAACATTATTATTGGTTTGAAGTTACTACTTGTACTTGGTGGGGTTTTTTTGCTTTCATATTTTGTCTTTTACAAGGTCTTGACGCTTTTTCTTTTACATAATGGCTGATCAGATGGACATCATTAAAGACTCATTAAAACAAACCAAGTTTTATCCAGAGTTCCTTTGACAATCTACATTTCAGGAAATTATTCAAACAGTAAAGCTGTGGGGGTTTATTGTGCTTACATTGGCTTTATTTCAGGAGGTGGTTTTCTCTGTTAAAGGTAAATTCTTCTTCACCTTGAGGTTGTTTTCAGCACCACTGGTAATGTCAGTAAAGCAAATATTCTTAAAGTATCCTCAGAAAATTAAAGTAATTCTTATGTGTACCAAGATACTTCAGAAAAGAAATAGTGCTCTTCTTTTTTTATTAGACCATCTCCTGTGGTGTTTTAAATTTCCATGTATAAAGCATATCAATTCATTATGTTAGTTTGTTTGTTTGTGTTTTTTTGTTGTTGCAGTGTGTACTCTGTTATGAGGGAAAAGAAGTTCATACACTATGAGAAAAGTGTTATTAATGTACATATTATTATATGTAATAAGAGATACACCAAACCCCATTTCCACCCCTTTTTCAATCTTTACTTATGTTGCATGAAAGGAATAGGACCTCTACACTAGAGCAATAAACGGAACAGTTGAGGGGTGTAAAACAAAGCTAAATGAAAAATGCATTAAAGTACAGGGCAGGGGGGTGACCCAGTCCTTTGTATACTTCTCATTTATGTAATATTATGCCAGTTGAGGTCAGTTGAAGTACCCACAAGTTCACATTCAACCAGGCATGACATGAAGGAAGAGACCTCCACCAAAGGATCTTCAGTTTTAGCATGTGTTTCTCTTTCAAT
Source organism: Pitta sordida (assembly GCA_013390025.1). Classification (NCBI taxonomy): domain Eukaryota; kingdom Metazoa; phylum Chordata; class Aves; order Passeriformes; family Pittidae; genus Pitta; species Pitta sordida. The sequence continues at coordinate 157,409 of WEKX01005739.1, read as the reverse complement.
CCACTGGAGCTCAAAGTCACTGACCTCCAAGTCACACTATTTTTACCTGTTTGCATACTTTGTATTACACAAAAGAAATACCCAGCTTGTTCTGACTGGGAAGAGTGTGGTATCTAAACCCTATTTAAAGTTTTTCATCGATTTCACAAACAATACACAATGCTCATAACTACTTTAGAAAATAAATATTTAGTTTAGAATAAACTAAATTGATTGTAAATTATTAGATTACTAAATTACTAGAAGTTAATCTACTACTGTGTAGTAGTAATGAGAGATTATGATCTTTTTCAAAATGTATGAAAGGCAAAGCAAAATACTGCTCTTCCTTTAACTTGTTTAATTTTGGTATTTTTCAGCATGAAAATACATGAGCACAATTTGTTTGTATTAAATTTTATAGTGTTTTACTTCTACTGGGCATAAATTTCACTGATTGAACTGTCCTACAGCTTTTTGATAACAAGAGTTCTGGGGGGGAAATTTATTGAAAGAACATTCTGGCTTAAGCATTTACTTATTCTATTTTTGTTCTTAAAAGAAAAACTTCACTCTGCTTTTACTTTCATGAAAGCTTCTTCTTTATTGTTTAAACAAAGTTCTATATCTTCGCTAAATTAAATTTACAGTTTTCATGAAATATGGATTGTCACAAGCATTATCATTTTCTGCTTGAAGTGTAAAAATGAGCAGCGCATATGTGCAACCAGCCCTCCATCTCAAAGAAAACTACCAAAGGGAAGCATTACACTGCTCACATATTTTTCCTTACAGACTGAGAGAAAAGAAGCTGCATATGACATGTGAGAGTTACAATGCTGAACACAGCACTGAATAACAGTAATAAGAACATATGCAGAATGAAATAGGGAGATAAACCTCTCATCTCACTTAATCACTTGCTTAGCTCAAAGATACCATGCTTTCAAAAGACAGGAGGAGGAAAACATTATTCAGCAGCATTATGTGAACAGTTTCATGTACAGGGTTTTTTGAGGTAATATTTGTTAATGCTCGTATGTTCCACTTTGAAAGAGCTGAAGTTTTATCACCATATAGCTCTAATTTTTTTTTTTTTGAGGAAGATACCTTCTCATTATATTTGTCAATACCTGAAAGCTCCAGAGTCACAGGCATTATGAATCCATCTGTTAGAGATGTACTTTTGTAAGTTTATGATTAAATGAGAATAATTCCTTGAAAATACTATTTAGTGACTGTCATGGGGAGAGCCCTTTTGGAAAAGTAAAACTTTTCTCCTTTTTACTGGAACAGACAATCGGGTTCTTTTCTTATCTCCCCTTCACCCCCCGCCCCCCCCCCAAGACATGTGGCCAGGGGAGGGGCTTTCTCCTTTTTTACCAGACAAACAATGGAGGATTCTTTGTCTTATCTTCCCTTCCTGGCAAGGCACGTGACTAGGGGAGGGGCTCGAGGGCCAGGGCGGGCTGAATGATGGCCAATGGCATGTGAAGACATGCCCACAAGGCATGTGACATGGGAGGGGCCCGAGGCCCTATAAATACAGCTGCTGGCCTTCACAGAAGGGGGTTTGTGGATCTTCTGGACTGAGGAAGTCTTGTTTCTGCCTCTGATCTCTACCACTGCTATTTTGCCCAGGATCACGTGGACCTTGTCACCTTATCTCAGTACAGCCTTCCATCTGCTGACTGCTGGATCTCCCTGCAGCCCCTTGGACATTTCAGGAAAGGATCACTGGCTGTTACTCCACCAGTTTGCCTACCCTGAAGCTTATTCCCCTGCCCCTGGAATCCTGGGGGTACCCTGGTCTCCCTCGAACTTGGCCCCCTCGTGTTTGTTATTTTCTCAACTATCTTCAGTCATAATTTTTTTTCCATTGTTGTTCAAACATACATACAGTGATCCCCTGCATATTCACGGCTCACATATCCAAGTATTCAATTAATTGCAGTTGAATTTCAGTGAGTTGTGAGACCGTGCACATGGGCAGAATGCCCTGGACCCTGGATTTTGTGGCTGGGAAGCACCAAAGGGCACTTCCTCTGCTTTAGTGTGGTGCTACAGTGCAAGCCACACTCCCGGGACCACCCATCCAGACCTTATTAGTGGAGGGTGCGTGGCTACATGCAGGGAGTAGTTGAATATTCATGGGTTCAGTATCTTCACAGATTTCGTAACTCGTGGGACCTGCCCAGACCTGATCCCCCACGAATTCTGGGAGATCACTGTATATGTTTGTTATATTAATTTTTCCCCCCTTTCTCCCAGTAAAGTTCTTATTTCTCTATTATTCAGGTATCTCTAAATTCAATTTATACTCTGTCTTAATTGACACCAGGACAATGACAAGTGATTGAATGCAAAAAGCTGTGTTCAGTGTGGGAACAGCAAGACAGGCAGAAGTATGACAAAGCACTTATTGAAAGACAGAGCTGTCTCACGGAAACGTCAAAGAATATGGTGGCTTCTGGTATGTTATGGCTTCAGGAGATTCCTGAAACTTGGTGTGTCTACCAGTGCCTCCAGACCTGAATGGCATATCCAGAAGGAAGTCTGAAGACTTGAATATCCATGAGGAACATGCAAGTGGTGGAAAAGTGATACGATGTCTACCCTAGCCTAGCCATTGATAGTACCCAATGAATATACTCCATTTCTAGGGAACAACCTACACTAAAAGCTAGTGCTGGGGACTACGCACTGTTTCTGATAAGACTGGAGATAACTGAACAAGAGTAGCAAAATGGATTACAAAGTCTTTCATAATCACTGTCTGAAACGCAGCAGTTCTTTAATTTTACAATACATGTAGATGGTTCTCCAAATTCAGGTCAGGCTTACAGTGTATAATAGATATCAAATAAAAACTGCTAGTTTGCATTTATTTGTGATAACGCATTAAAAGTCCTCTTTCATTGCCACTTCTGAAGATACTATGCAGTATTGGAAATAAACAGAATTTTATTTTAGTACCAAAAACTGTGCAGTCATATGAAAATGCAAAACAAGTGGGGCAGTGTGATCAGAGAAGCCTAGATTTTATTTGTTCTTAAATCAGGTCTCACAAAAAATGATAGTCTCCCTTACTTGGGAGTTAGAAGATTGAGAGCGAAAAGATCTACCGTAATAGGAAGTAAGCGACATTGCATGATATAAATCTTAAAACTCACATTAAGTCAAACAGAATGGACAGCTTTAATAATATCGCTCATGCAAGAACTCATGTTATTGTCAAATTTTATGATTTTAAATTTGTGAATGGAGGAACTTAATATTTTTTTTAAAAAGTCATTCTAGGCGTATGTTCATACTGAATATACATCAAGAGAATAACTCACATTTGATATAAGGTTTAGTTATGAGATATATTTTTATCTCAAAAAAATTGCTTTTTATGAACTTCTAGACAAAAATAGTCATAACTTTAAAAAAGCTTTCCCATGGAACATAAATTAAGACTACCCTTAAGATACGAGTCATTACTGTAGATGTAGTCATGCAAATGTCAGGGCCCTGGGGGAAATCCCAGCTCCAACTGTCCCTTCCAGGCCCTGAGGTTGTCAAGCCCTGCCCCAGAAATGCTGCACCAGGGCCAGTCTCCAGCTTGCTAGGGCCTTGCCCATGTCCCAGCCCAGCCTCAGCACATTCCCGTGGTGGTTCCTGGTGCCCAGGGCAGGGACTGCCCTGGGGACTCATGGCTGCCTGCTCCTGGCTAGGAGGTGGCTCACACCCTGGGGCTCACACCCTGGCTGCCAGGCCCTCTCCCAGTGAACTCCCGTAGGCAGCTACCAATGACCCACAGAGCCACCAGCCCTCACAGTGCCCTGACCAAGTATGTATGAAATCATCTTTACAATGAAACCTTTGTGGCTCATAGTTGGTACAGTTCAGTATTTATTACCACAGAAAGTCATAGAATGGAGGGTTGGAAGGGACTTCAAAGATCGTCTAGTTTCAACTCCCCTGTCATGGACAGAGATACCTTCCACTAGAACAGTTTACTCAAAGCCCTGGCCTCTTCTTTTCCCTTAGTTCCTTCAAAAGCTCCTTACCCATCTAGGTTGGTCATCTTCCCTGTCAGTTCATCTTTCAGCACATTGGGATAGCCTGCTCCTGGGCCTTCAACATTCCTTTATTGAGCCCTTGGTTTTTAAGGGCTGTTTCCAAAGGTATGTTGATTCTCCTACCTATTTGCCTTGTTACTTTGAAACAATTATTTGGCTTGTTAATTTAAAATTATTATGTTGCTCTTTAATTGGAATGCAGTAGCATTTTCATTGGAATGTCTCAGCTGTCCTTGTACTTCACCTCCTGTTTCACTAGCTGGGAGGGAGGGAGGGGGGAAGGTGAATATAGTGGTACTGTTTGCCATGCTTAGAATGAAATTAAAACCAAATTGAATGCTCTTACTTTTATGGTAAATATTTTAATTGTCTTGAAATTTCAAATTTTCTCATACAAGGGAGCTACTAATTTAAATTAAAATTCAAATACATATCTTGTATTCTTATTCTGAAGAATGGTTTACATTCACAAAATAGAGTATAATGGATGAAAATAACTGCACTAAGAAAGTGCCTAAAATGAAATGAAGCATAAATGCATTTTGGATCTTCTAGCTCTAACATCTTTAAAGGAATTGTGCACTTGCTTGCTTGCTCAGCATTGCAGTTTATGTAATTCCCTGCTTTTAATTTAAAGTAAGAAGAAAAAATAGTGAATAGTACCTATTTTTAACACAGATCTAATGTTTCATTAAACTACCGTACAAGAGGAATCCCCTGCCAACCAATGCATTGTAATTACAATGACAGTAAAAAAAAAAAAACAAACAAGTAATCTTTCCTTTTTTTTTTTTTTTTTTTGTAGTGGGCAGTTACTTAAAAAGACTCACTGATGACAGATCCTTTCTGAAATGGTACACTTCATAAAAATATTGTAGAAAAACAGATCACTATATTTGAAAGACATTGCAGCACTGTAATTCTTTTTTAAGAATGGATAAATTAGTTTAGTCCATCATGTTTTAGCTTTAATTCATTTAGTCTAAGAAAAGCCTTCTTCATCTTTGGCAGACACTCATACTTCATCTTAATTTGGCTATTTTATAAAGCTTGTGTTGATTTCCCTTCTAATATTTTGCTCTCTTTTAATGGAGACAGATTATATTTCATATTTGCTTCACTATTACATGGGACTTAGGTGGCACTGTAATGAGAAGCACTTGCATTATACTTGATTGAATAGTATAAAATGTTTATGATAAATACTTGTGAAACATACGAAACATGAAATCTCAATACATATGAAGCATGTACTGGCCCATATTTTTCAACATAGATAATAGCCTTAGATTGTTTAAAATCTGTTCTGAATGTACTAGCATTGCATGCCTGAAGTTTTAATCCTGGCTTAGGCCAACTATTAATGTAAAACTCAGAAAAGAGAAATGCAGCACATGGGATGTGAAATTGTAATTTTATTTTGTAATACACTGCAAAAACTCCCAGGGTTACAGAATCTCTGTCATTGGAGATATGCAAAAATTAGGCAAGACCCTGAGCAACATGCTCTGACTTTGAAGCTGGCTCAAATTTATGACTTCAGTAGACCATTAGACTAGATGAGCAACAGAGCTCCCTTCACATCTCAGTTATTCTGTGCTTATATAATTCTGCATTAGTATGTCTCAAATATCCATCAGAATATATTGAATTAAATAAGCAATAAAAGGTAAGTAATGGTGCAATTTATGTACTGGTGACTAGTATGTCATACTATCAGCTGAGCAAACCTGATGTAGCTTAACCTTACACATTCTATTAAGGTGCATAGATTGAATGGAAGGGAACATAAGGTTAATTACATTTTGAAGTGATGGCATAGACCATGTTAAAACTAAAAATCCCTTAGTACCATAATTTGTAATTTTGCTTTGGCATCTAAAGGACTACTACAACACATAAGGCAAATTTAAATGTTGAATGTACACATTACCTGCTCCTCCTGTAAATCTTTACAATTCACTAGGGGTACCCGAGTAATTATTTTCTTAAAAATATAGAGAGACTGAAAACCCTTCAGTTCAAGTGAGAGATAAATATTATGAAATTAATTCCTACACAAGAAAGTATCCATAAAAACCCTACAATTAGTAAGGTGTGGAACAAATTGACAAAGGAAAAGATCCAAAGTATAACACATGTGAATTTCAGGAACCTAAACACAACACTGCACTTCAAAACTGTGGCTGCCCTAGTCCTGGTGGTGCTTATTTGTGACAATAAAATGAGAATTTGAATTCAGACACCTCATATTCCACATAATGAGCAGACTCAAATGAGATAAAAAGGTCTTGGAAGAGAATCTATCTTCCACTTCACATACGGCTTTGTTTGGTTTTTTTTTCAAAAAAGAAAATAGGTGACAGTAGGATACGGTCTCTGCAGCTTACAGAGAATCTGTGTGGAAGGTCAGTATCCTGAATTGTAAACCCTGCTCCTAGATCTGTTTATGCACTGTAACTTAGAAAATCATGAAAAACAAAAAAATAAGTACTGCCACCAAACCTGCCTGTTTTGATTGCACAGGAGAATAACTTGAACAGTACAGGACAACTGAGGAAACTGTTAAAACTAAGTGTGAAGGAGGAGAGCAGAGTAGATGCCAGGGTTGAAATTCCTCTAATTGTTAACACAGAGCTGGCCCATACTCAAGAAGAAGGTAGCATAGAAAGCAGAAAAAATTAATAGACTACATGAACAAAAGAGAATTGTTTATTTTTAGTACAACATAATAATGAAATTAATTAAGTATCTGCACTGGCCAAAAAAAGATTGGATAAGCAGAAAAATAAATTACTCCTTTAGACAGTGATAAAAGCAAGGGATTGGCTGAAGCCAAATTAGTGGTCTATGCTGGTGGAATGACCTAACCTTAGGAACCAAAGACATGGCTGAAAATAATGAAAGTAAATTTGAAACCAAAAAATACGGTGTTAATATCCTTCTTAAGTATTTCCTTCTCGTTATTTATCATAAGAGCTCCTATCTCGTGAAAAAAGACAGATGGATGCTTAACATCCATCATGCTTAACATTTTTGAAGCATCTGTGTATCATCAGATAAGAATAATATCTAAATAAGTCAAGAGATAATAAATAATACACATATTTTCATTAGATGCAGTAAATTTTTGTTCAGTTTAATAGCTGACCCTGCCGTTATTTGGACCAAGATGACAGAGGTGGGACAAAGGTGCAAGGAAGCATGTGAGATACTGAGCAGGATATGGCACAGCCTCTCTCTCAAGTCTCATGTTTCATTCATGCAGTGTGGTTGTCATTCATCCCTTTTGCCTTATGTGCTCTCCCTTGCTAGTGCATTGTAGCTATTCACCTCTTGTCACGTAGCACTGGTAGTGGCCAGCAGTCAGACACCCACAGTGGTCAAATGGCAACAATTCCTTCAATTTTCCAAGGCAGCCATGCCTCTTTTTTTTTTTTGGCATGCTATAGCTCAACACACAACAGCTACACAGACACATGTATATTATTAGCTCCACTGCTACAGAGCCTTTCCAATTCATACTTCACCAACCAACATACACACTTACTTGTTGTTATATTTGCTGACCTGAGCTGAACATGCAGGAATCTCAGTCCAGACTCCGCAGTAGTAGGAGTCTCTCTCTCTGTCATGCATATCCATACAGCTTGACGGCATCCATACAGAGGGTGTTAGTCATGCTGTTCCATAGGTCTTTTATTAAGGATGCCCCGTGGCTTCCAAAGACCACACAGCCTTTCAAGTGCAGAAATTAATCATATCAGTATAGTTATGGTCAGCTAGGATGTTTCTAAAATGGGTGAATTTACAAATGGCAGATAGCTCTTCTCCAGTTGTGGTTATTCCAAGCACCAACATACTCTTTTTCCCAGGAACTGAGCTAATTGACACACCCTCTTAATCTCCTTCTTGTTTATGCCTGATTCCAATTAAGATGCAGTAATACAAAAAACCCTCACCTGTAGCTGGAAGTGCTCCTTAGGATTTGTCATCACTGCAGATTATTGGGGGGGAAAAAATCACAGATGTTTGTTTGGCAACATCTCTGAGTCTAGAAAGCTTGAGCAGTTTCCTAGCAGGCAGGACAGATTCCAAAACTCACTGGAGCTGTTGTTACACTGCCCTGTCCAATGCATTTGAGTAGAAAAACCTGAATAAGATTAGTCCAGAAACGTTTCCCAGCTTCTTTCTATTTATGGCAAAGAAATGTTTGGCTAGAGCTCAGTCAATCCTTACTGCAGTGTGAGTGACTAAGCACCATAAAGAACTTCTCAGGAAAGCTAAGCATCTTTCTTAGTCTTCAAAGCCTGGATTGACTGACTTTCAAAAGTTCTAGTGCACTGAGAGGCCAAGCAGAGATCTTGAGATCATTTCTTATCTACGCTGAGCATTCCAATAATTATTATGGTGAGCAAATCACCTGGAGTACACTGGCTTCTCTGGATACGATTGGTAACTCTTTTGAGGCTTAGGTACAAAGTAATGACAAACACCGTATGTGGACCTCTCACTTCATTACCTACCGACTGCTCTGGATTATTCCAAAAAAATCTTAGAATACATTATAACTGGGTGGACTTTTACTCATTCTGGCTCATAAGGGACTACAATCATTCTCTTTCTTCTTCCGGGTAACACTGGTGATATACTACCCCCAAAACCTAAACACCGAACGCCCCCTCCCCCAAGAAATAAAACAAGAAAAGGCTCATAAGCACAGTGTGACTGCACTCTGCAGTTACCCGTGAACCTATTGTGATTATCTTGAGGCATAGACCCCACAAGTCTGAGCTGCACCAACTAACAGTCTGTGGGACCACACTAGTATGTAGACCAACAATTCATGCCCCTTTGTCTCAAAGACCAATTAGGAACGGCGGCTATTTATGCAGTATCTGTAGAATACTGATCAAGATCTGTATCTTGATCAATATTGATCTCTCCTTTTCTAGCAGTGTTAAATAACAGGATCAGTAATAGGTAAGGAGAGAAGACCAAAACCAAGTGGATTTGCATGGTGCTGCTAAGGCTTAGGCAGCTTTTTAACATCTAACACTGGCTCTCTCACATCTGGAGTCTGTCATAGTTGAGGACAAAAATGTTGAAAACTAATAGGGTCTTAATGCCTCTTGCCCAGATATGCAAGACACTTGGACTTCGGACTAGGGTATAAAACACTAGAAAGAGATTTGAGACATCAGAGGCCAGAAGGTCTGAGTGGGCAACATGGAGATTAAGCAGACTGGTCTCATTTGTAAACAGGATGTGGTTATTGTGTAAGAACTGGAAGCCCTAGAGAAGCTCTCAAATACAGCAGCTAAATCCTGAGAGATAACATGGATGTTCACTGAACTATAAAATTAAAAGGCCTACTACTGTTCTGATTTTCCAGTGAATCCAGGGATTTTTTTTTTCCCACTAATTTTCTAGAGGACATTACTCTAAAATTTTTTACAGAAAGAGGTCTTAAATCCCAGGGAGCATTGATTTGCTGAATGGCATCAATCAGATAGCCTGAGGGAAGAGAACTGCTGTTGTCCCAGCCTTGTATACACTACACCACTTGCCTAAACATTTGCAAGTATAGATACAAGGTTACAATAACAAAGGAAGTTCTCCTTCTGTTGGGGGCTAATGTAAACAGAAAATGAAATCCACTCTCCTCTAAAAATGTGCACTCCAATTAAAGAATGCATTCATGGGCCACGTACACAGAAAGTAAGAAAAGGAATGAGACTAATATGCAAAAAAGAGGACTTTTCAAGTCTTTTAATTCGTTGCCCAGTTTTGAGGGGGATGTTGCTGTGATTGATATTACTGCAAATAATGATGCTTGTTGTGCTACCGAAGTTTTAACTAAAAGTGTTTGCAGGGCCTGGCCCAACACATACTGATAAGAGGACTCAAATGGACCACATATAACTTATATTCTTAAACTTATGTATTTACAGGTCTTTACTTGTAACAGTTTGTATTTACCATTCAGTCAAACACTGTCAAGTTCTCAAAGTTTTCTTCCTGGTTTATTGTATTATAATAACAATGAGTGAATAGACAAGAAAATAGACATTACTTCTGTAATTTACATTACCTAAGACACATTACAGATAATTAAAGATTCACTGAAATTGCACACATTTATCTTTCACATTTTACCAAGATGATTTCAGAAAACATCAAACAGTTCTGGTAACACAAAAGAACAGCTCTGTAAGTTCACTTTGCAGGATAGGTGAATGGTCTCTGTTTCTCTCAAATGCTTATACATCATATACCTGCTGGCAATGTGGCTGTAAATTAACGGGGGTTTACAGATCTAAGAATAATTTGTGGATTTCTTACTTCTGATTATGATGATGGCTGCATCACAACCATTTGACTGTATTCAAATTATGCTTATCCCTCTGTGCACGGCTTGATGAGCTCTATGGTCTTTTCCAACCTTACTAATTCTGTGATTCTGTGACTTACTGTGCGAACACAGCATGCCTGGCTATCAGGCTGGAAACACCACTTGGAAGGACCATTTTATAGTGGGCAGAGGTTTTTCATTGCTAAGGCATTCATTTGAGCCAATGTCTTGAATCACATCTCTGCAAGTTTTCCCTCCAAAAATGATCATTGATCTTCCAGTTCACTTTAGTTAAAAAGAAAGTTCAACGAAGAGTAACAAATAATAATTCCCTTCACCAACGTAACAATGACTAAGAATAATATTTATTACCGATCGCTGACTAGACTACCGAAAACTGCAAGCTAGTGCTAAAAGCAAAGTATTTTAAAAGCAGAACACAGGATACTGTACAACAGCTATCACAAAGAAACGTTTGACTCAGTGCCACCTGTTTAAATAGTTTTTTTCAGCCGTAAGAATTAATGGAAGCGCCTTCGCAATCCCAGCGGCGGCCGGGACTGCCGCCACTCCGCCGGGCGACCAAGAGGAGCCTCCCAGCAGCAGCACGGCGTCCGGGGTAAGGCACACGAGGGACTCACACCCCTCCGTTAACTCCCCTCGCCTCGTCCCAGCCCCGGGCTCCGCCGCTGCCCCTCCGCCGCACAGGACGACCCCGGCCCCGGCTGACAGCCCCGCACAGCCCGCCCTGGTC
>WEKX01005739.1:109353-145824 GCA_013390025.1 Pitta sordida | reverse complement strand
GGTGACAGCGCGGCGGCGGCGGCGGCGAGGCCGGGAGAGCGGGAGCGCCGCCGCCGAGGACCATGAGGAAATTTAACATCAGGAAGGTGCTGGACGGCCTGACGGCGGTCTCCGCCGTCGCCTCGGCGTCGTCGTCCGCCGCGCAGCAGCAGCAGACGGGGAACCGGGAGACTGAAATCCAGGAGACTCTCCAGTCCGAGCACTTCCAGCTCTGCAAGGTGAATGAATGCTGCAGCCCCGAGCCGGCTGGCGGCCGGGGAAGGGGGCGCGCCGCCGCGATGGGCGCTGCGGGCTTTGCTCCTCCGTACCGATCCCGCCTGCCCGTCGTTCCTGTTTACTTGTTTGGATTGAATGTTTCGGGGCACGAAGAAGGGAAGAAAGCAGTGTCTATAGGTGTACAGGTTTTGCTGGATTTTTGTAGTCATCTTCCTTGGAGAGTTTCAGGGTTTGCCGCCTTCTAGGCTCTCATGCGAGTGATACTGACCGTGTTCGCGAAGGCTTCGTAGGAAGAGTTGGATGGATGGGGAAAGAAGTGATACCTAGCTATAGTGCAGATCTGATTATCGCCGCATTTGGGTAGAAGCCTCTGCTAATAGGCCCGAAGGACGGGGATCTGTCGCTCTGCATTATTTGGAAATGCATTTTTCCTGTTCTTTTACACTTGAAAAAGGCTGTCGGTGTTTGTGGTGGTTTCACTGCTGTGTGTTGCCAAGTTGGTGATGCTGCTATTGCAAATCTTCTTTAGAGGCAAAGTTCCTGTTTATTTATTTGCTTGTGTGCGATACAATAACTGCAGGTTTTGTCTGCACACTTCAGAAAATGATGCAGCGAATTAACCACCAGCTGTACCAAGTGGAATAAAAGCTGATTTGAATATCAATACCCATTTTTATCTTTGCAGTGCACCCATGGCCTAGCCTGACATGTATGAGCTTGTTTTCTTCCTTGCTTTTTCTAGTATTGCAGGCATTTCTGCTGCTTTCGCAAGTTGGCCTTAAAAGATGTGGAAAAGAGCAGAGCTGTTACCAGTTAGACCTTATTAACTTGTGAAATACAGAGAGTTGCTGCAACTTCAGTGAAGTGAAAGTAGTATATGAGAAGTTTACTGTGCATTTATGAGGCCCTGAAATACCTCTGCTTTAAACTAAGGGTTTTGAAATGCAAAAGCTAGAATTTGTGTGGCTTATCCTGTGTGTATATGTAGCAGAAATAAGAGTAGGTGACACTTTCAGTGTGTTCTCAGTTTCGATTAATTGAAGCCAGAGAAGTTTAATAGGGTTGTTGCTTGGTCAATTACCAAATTAGTCTTGGCTAATGAAAAAGCTAAATGTGCCAATAGCTTCATATTAAGAAAGAATCCCATTGTTGGAGTGGGGCGTTTTTTGGTTTTGTCAGTTCTGGGTCTGGCTGTTCTCTTTAGGAAAAGCAGAGTGATAAATTGGTTTTGTCAAGCTCAGGTTGTTATTTTTTTTCCTTAATGTGCTGAGAGAGGTTGCACTGTCATGTGGGGCCTGTTGAATTGAAATTTAAGTGATTTCTCAGACAAGCAAGTCTAGTAATTTGTAATGGTTCTGATGACAAGTGTGGCTTTGTTGCCAAACTTGCTAGGAACATCTCAGATTTTAATAGTTTAATGGCTTTGTTAGAGCTAAAAATAGTATTACTCAGGAAATGAGGTACGTGGAAAAAATACAATGCTAAGTTGATCCAGTCTTCGTACGGAAGAAATATAAGATTCAAATTAAGTTTCAGTAAGTCTTGCTGTCACTTGAATCTCAAGAATGAATGAGTACTTATGACTAAAAGAGTCTTTTATAGGTAATTGGTTCACGCAAGACAGCTGATTTTCTAAATCTGTTATTAAAATGCCTTGCAGTTCCTTTTTAAACTGTGATTAACACTGAATCCTGTTCCTAATGTACGGTATTGATTCTGTTTATTTTTGGTATCCTGTTTGACCCATCATTACTGCAATGCTCTGGCTTGTTAGACTGTACGCCATGGTTTCCCCTATCAACCTTCGGCCTTGGCATTTGATCCTGTTCAGAAAATACTGGCCATCGGGACTCAGACTGGAGCACTAAGGCTGTATCCTTTTGTGTTCTGAAGTGGATGTAGTGCACCTTACACAAGTGATAATTTGATTCAACTGCTGGAACCACTCAGAAGCGTGGTGGGAACCAGGTATGCAGGAGGGGAGGAAAAAAAAAGCAAGCTCTGTTTTCTGTTGGTGGTTGGCTTGTCTGTTGTGGTTGGGTTTTTGTATCAGTTCAAGTTTTGTTAATGATGTGAGACATGGCTCCTCAGTCTCCATTATCTTAAGTTAATATATACATTTTGGATAGGGTTACTAGTGTGCTGACAGTTTACAACAGCTGACTGCAAATTTAAGAGAGATGTGGGCTGAGCTCTGTTTTGTTCTGCTCTATCCTTTGGGATAGATCCTGTGCTGCTTCCTCATGTTTTTTTGGTTTTTTGGGTGATGGGCTTACTTTCTGGGGGCTCGTTCAGGAGATCTGCTTTGTAATGCTGTAGTTACCTGCTACTAATTCTGTGTTGCCAAATGGTGGTTTCAGGTAGGGACGGTAAAAAGTACGGGGATTACATCTTCCCAGTAGTTGCCAAGTGACTGAGATGAGCAGAACGAATTTGTGGAATAAAGCACCAGTAACCCTTCTTTTTATTCACTAAAAAGTGGACTACCCATATATTCATAGCCATATGGTACCACGGCTATATGATACTATCCAAGCCATGTAACAACATATGTGTTTAAACTTTTATTTTTAAAAGATGGTGTCCTGCAGATTCTTTAGTCCATGCGCATATTGTCCAAACCTTTAGTATTCGGTGTAAGATAATGAATTGAATCCTTTGTTGTCCTGAAATTGACTGAGCCCTAAACATTATGGGGAAGGCTTAAGCATCTTGCTAGAAAAATTGACTTAATCCTCTTTAAACTGTAGGTAAATCTAATTTTTGCTGCCTATAGTAGTCTGCAAATAGACCTTTCTTGTTTCTTTCTAGAACATCACTACTCTGTCTATAAGGTTAATTACCTTAAGAGGGTTGACTTTTAAAAGTTGAAAAACTAGAACTGAAAAGCTAGCTTTCTGTTATGAGCTCTCAAGATTTTTAATTCAAAGCATGAGGAACAGTGATGACAATGCAGTGTTTTTAATGCCTTATTCGAAACTACCCTTAACTCCATAAAGTGTTTTTTTGAAAAGGTTATAAAGTTGATGTAAATTAAGAGTACAGTGCATGAGGGTGGTCATGTTATATACTCTCATACTTGTAGAATAGGTGACAAAGCAAAAAGATATAAAACTAAGAATTTGGATTGGAAGCAAAGGAGAGATCAAAATGCACCTGTTTAGAGCTTACTACCCTGTAATTGTGGACAACATGATGTTGCAGTTTTGATAATGATGACTCAACAAAACCTGTTTATGGACACTCGTACATGACTTACATCTGTGAATTCTTGGACTATGAATTGCTTTCTAAATTATTGAGAGAGGTATTGCAAATTTTTTGAGGAAGAAACAGTTGCTGTGAGAAAATGACAAAATCTATTTCCTAAAGGAAAGAAAGAGGTTTCATGCAGAGGCCGAAAGGTTAGTGCTCCCATAACTTGGTGCTTCTCAGTACTCTGACAAGCTCTTGATTCTTAGAAGAGCTGCTTGAAAGCCCCCAACTTCATCTGCAACCAGACAACACTGCAAAAGTTGCATCTCCTGTGATGACTTTCTTTTTGTAATGGAGGAGTGCAGGCAAAAGGAATAGACTCAGATTCCCAGTACATATTCCCCATGTAAAACCATCTTCTGCCTAATAATGTACTTGCTTTCTCCCTAATGAAACTAGTTTGAAAAACACTCATTGGGAAGGACTGAAGTCTGGAAGAAGTGCTTATTTCATTCTATTGCTCAAAGATAAAAATAGAGCCAAAAAGTGCTTGTTTACCCTCCGAATGGTTTGCCTGCAAAGGTTTTTTATGAATAATAAATTATGTGTAATGGTTCATTAAAGTGGGAGCTACTTACTCTTTAAAGCTGTAGGTTTTTAATTGAAGTGACGTATGGACTAGAAAGACTGAGTGTCAGCAAAGTGATATTCATTGAGAAATAAATCCTAAAAGTGGGACAAAAGTCAATCCTCACTTTCTTCTCTATTCATGATGGGAGAGTATAGAGGTAGAGAAATGATAATGCTTCTTTCATTGCCTAACAGCTAATGGGAGCTGGGTATTAGTGTTTTCCTTGTGTCTTCAAGTATAGGTCCTTTCAGGCTTTAACTTCTTTTCTATTGTAAGTAAGTGATCTGAGGAGTTGTGGAACAAGTATTTTTTTTTTGAATGAGTATTAAAGATAAAATGTTCTTAAATCAAGGAATGAGAACCTGCTTGAGATTTCAGTACTGTGTGAGGAAATTAATGTTACAATCCTGATTAGACTTTGGGTATTTATCAGCTAACCTGTTTACAGACATTCTTTCTATTTGGTCAGTCTTCAATTTGGGTATTTTAAATTTAGAACCAATATTGATCAGAACAGGTTAATGTGAGTGGAATTCTCTTAACTACACTCTCATCTCATTCTTCTTTACAAGGACTCTGTAACCACTACTGGAAGAAGAGAGAGAATTCTATTATACAAATACTAAATGTTGTCTCTAGTACTCTTACAGTGATATGTAAAAATAGAACTAAAGCTTTTTCTGAGAAAGCAAAATCTGTGGATACAGGTATACTGTTAGTTCACTGACTGTCTTTAATAGATAAAATTAGTAAATAACATCAACACTGTGTTGAATTCCCTAAATCTAAAAATTAATTGTAAAAATAGAAATACGTGAACTATAGGTGTTACGTTTCCCTAATTGAATTAGAAGTGTAATTACTACTCTGTTAATATTCGTTGCCTCTAGGCTCAGTGGGTTAAAATCAGATAGTTCTGTAATTGGTGACTTAGTGTGCCAAGAGGTGTGACTTGGGCATTCCATGCTCAAAAGCAGCAGTTGGTTCAAGATGTTGCAGTTTTAAGAGGAAGCCCGTAACAGCACTAGGAGGAGACCGCTTTTAGTCTAAAACTTATACCTTATGAGTCACCAAAGTTAGTTTGGGGTTATTCTCCCAAACTTGAACTGTGTATTCCTTGTATTTGTTTCAAAAAGCCTGATTCTATTTCCAGAGTTACTTAGAAATATTTCTAACTCTTACTTAGCTAGGAGACTTAAAAGTAAGCTTCTGGGGGCAGACTGATATTGCTCGGGTATTAACCTTAATTAGGGAAGTATTTTTTCCCCCTCCATTGAAAAGAACATTTGAGCAATTAATAACAAGGTCTCTGTTGTGTTTTCAGCTCTGAACAACAGCTTGATTCCTTTACTCTGTATGAGGGAAAGTTGCAAAGTGAGTAGCTTAGTAGGATACAGCCAGCTGATGTAACCATCTCCCTAACATTAGGATTAGTTGTTTGATTCTGTTTTCTCTGTTGCAGGGGAAATTGAGTGATGAAGTCGGTACAGAGGCAGAAACACAGTGCTGAGTGACACAAAATCTCAAATACATGGTTTCTTGCAAACATTTGCACTCACCTGGACATGCTGCTCCAGTTGTTCTGTGAGTTTGTGGTGCTGATCAGAGCACACTTGTTCCAGCTGCTTGAGGTTTTTGAGTCTTGTCTGGTGGCCTGACTCTAGTGTGACAATTCTGCCTCAGGCTCCCCCACTTCTGCACAGTACTGTGTTTTTGTGGATGTGATCCCCACAGGGAGCAGTTGTGCTCACTATTGATTTCAAACTGCTATGGTCAGCATAATCTCTTGGTGGCCTCATTTGTCATTGCAGGTCAGTATCTTTGGCTTTGTCCATACTTGAAGGGTTTTAGCTGCTCTTACCAGGGTGGTTTTATCTTTTGATCTGCTATTACAATGTGTGAGATATCAAGTAGTTAAAAGTTCATTTATGGTTTGCTTCTTTTCTGTGTGGATAACTGGCTGTGCTTTGTTTTCCCAGCACATACAAAGCCTTCCAATGCCTTAGTTTAGTGTATCTACTCGTGTTTTATCTTGGCGCAATTGATTAAGCTTCACCCCATGACATCCTGACAATGTTCAATGTCACAGGTAATACAGTCCTGCTTCTGTGCTGTCCATTGCTTTCTCTCTTCTACTTAACAGTCCCTCTAAAACTCAACAGGGTGCCTAAGCTCTAAAGAGGCTTAAGAAAAAGGAAGTGGACTTCTTCAGGACTTTGTGTCTTTAGGATGATGCTTCCTCAGAACTTTTAAGTCCAGGGCTTGGTACAATTAGTAATTTAATAGTTGTTTGCTTTTATAATGTAGAATAAACTTTCTGAAGCTTACGCAGAAAAACTAAAGGAATTCTCCTTCTCTCTACAGTTTAACTGCACTGTCTTAAACAAGTTTGTTTGTATTTCTGCGCTTTAATTTCTCGATAGCAAACGTAGAACAGTTTATCAAATGAGACGTATTGTGATTGTCTACCAACGTGATTATAGTATCTTCATTAGTATTTCATGCTTTGAAAATACCCATCTGCAGCTTGACGCTCAGCCTCTCTCTTAATAGAAGGAATTCTAAAAAGGAAGACCATTGCCGCAGGAAATTCTTGAGAATACCTGTAGAATAAATGGTAAACCTTCCACACAGAACAAATTGTGCCTCAGACTCCTTATTCCCAAGCAGAATATGTTACTTAATTAAAGTTTAGCTTTTTTTTCCTTGGAATCTGTGTTCACAGGAAGAAGAAAAATTAGATTGTTCATCATTCTGTCATTAAATATCTGAAGATTCCAGTCATTCTGAATGTCAGTATCTGTTAATTTCCCCACAGTCTTTTCAGTGCTGAAAGATACTTTTTATGTAAGAAGAAAGCTGAATATTTTATCCATTTGAGGTGTATAAAGCTTGCATTCTATGATTTCCATTCTCTGACCTTTGTGAGAACTCACAACTTAGGGTTTTTTTCATCATAATAAAGTGTTCCCCTGGAATTCACTGGGGGGCAGATCTGGGCAGGTCCCGCGAGTTATGAAATCCGTGAAGATACTGAACCTGTGAATATTCAACTACTCCCCACCTGGAGCCACACACCCTCCACTAATAAGGCCAGGAGGGGGTTTCTGGGAGTGTGTCTCTCACTGCAACACCTCATTAAAGCAGAGGAAGCACCTTTTGGTGCCTCCTGGCCGCGAAATCCGGGGTCTGGGACATTCTGCGCATGTTTGCGGTCTCACAACTCACTGAAAATCCAACTGCGATTAATTGAATATGTGGATATGCGAGTCGCGAATATGCAGGGATCACTGTAGCTCAAAGGCCTGAGTGTATGGCTTCATGCAGTCAGTTTCAGTGTTTGTTGCAGTATCTGGATAGCTTTGCTGTAGATACATATTAAGAAATTCAAGCTGGAGTATAAATACTCTGAAGCTCTAACAAAACACCATTTCAAACTTGTGATGTGATTATATCCATTAAATGTAGTTTTCCTTTGAATCAGTCAGACTATTCAAGGCAGTCTGTGATTTTTTTTCCCCTTCTTATAGAAACATCAGCTTATTTTGGGGTTTTGGTTGGGATTTTTTTTTTATTGAAGTTGTTCTACACCTGCTCTTTCTCTGCAGCAGTTCTCCAGTGGCAGTAGGACCGTGGCTGTAGTTGTTCACAGTATGCATAGTAAAGATTTCAGGTTTTCAGTCTGAAGTTGTCTCAGCTTCACATGGGACACTAGATCAGATGAACTTGGGTGATCCTTTCTGACCTAAATTATTCTGTAATTCTGTCTATTCTGTGAGTCCTGAATTACTCTTTTGTGGGTTGTCAGTGTCTTTTGGCATTTGTACACTGAGTAAAATGGTCTCAACCTTTGTCAGTACTATTCTGGACTTTGAACAAATATCGCTGTTTTGGGGAGAGTACTTTGGTAAAGTACTTTGGTAAGGCTAAGTGAAATATTGTAGTAGTGTCATGCTCAAGAGATACTGCGATTATCAATGAGAAAATATTTATTGGTTACCTTGCCACCCAATTCACATAGAGTAGTTTAAACAAGCAAACTACTTAGATAAAAGCGTAAGTTATTTTTGTCTTGTTTCCATTTCTTTTAACATTGCTGGAGTTCTTGTCATGTCTTCCCGCACTTAATTCACATGGCTATCATTAGCTCTTACACCTTTCTTTCAGTGAAAAATCACTGTTCTCTAAATGAAGAAAATAGCTACCCTTGGGTAATGCGAAACTAAGTAAGGACAAAATGGCATGATGAGACATCTATCTCTTTAAAATGTATGGAATTTAGTGCTGCACAGAGAAGTCTTGGACTGAATTCTTCATAATAAATTAGGTGATGTACTTTTTAAATCTACAGTTTTACTTGTGGGGACACTTGGTGTTGTGGATTTAGTTTTCTTCACAGCATCTTGTATGGAGCTGTGTTTTGGACTTGTGCTGGAACACAACAGTGATATTTTCCTTATTGCTGAGCAGGTCTTACATGAAGTCAAGGCCTCTTCTGTCTCTCAGTCCACCACAACGGTGAGCAGGTTGGGACTGCACAAGGAGCTGGAAGGGAATACAGCCCAGGACAGCTGACCCAAGGGATATTCTCTACTATATGGTGTCATGCTCAGCATATAAAGCTGGGAGATAAAGGAGAAAAGGAAGGATGTTTGGAGTGATGCCATTTGTCTTTCCAATTCACTGCAATGCATGATGGAGCCCTGTTTTCCTGAAAGTGGCTCCTGCCTGACCATGGGAAGCAGTGAATGAATTTCTTGTTTTGCCTTGCTTGTGTGTGTGGCTTTTGCTTTATTTATTAAACTGTCTTAATCAGAAATCACAAGTCTTCTCTCTTTTCTGATTTTTTTTCCACCATCTTACCAGGGGAACTGAGCAAGAGGCTATGTGGGGCCTAGTTGCTGGCAGTCCTTTAGGGCACCCAACATGCAGCAAAAAGGGCTTGAGATAATGACAGGTTTGACTGGAATGTGCTAGATTGAATGTATGGCTGTAATTGCTGATTAGCTATTAATTGGCAAGTGCTTGTCATGAGCTTTGCTTGCCTCACTCAGGCAAGTCTATATTGAGTCTAGTGCTCATTAGTGGCTGGTTTTTGCTCTCACTGCATGCTGTACTGCTTATCGCTTCGCTGTGCTGTGCCTGGGAACATTTTGATAACAGCAGTGGTGATGTGCCTGGGCTGGCAGATAGCCAGGGACTCACTGCTGTGTCTGTGTTGCTGTACTGGACTGGCTGCAACTCCAGGGTGAACTGGAGTCAAAGGGACTGTGACTCGTGCATGAGTCTGTGCGAGAGCAGCTAAATCTTGATGTGTCTGTGAATAAACCCATGCCAGAGCAGGTATATCTTCAAGCATCTGTGGCTGTGCTTATGTCAGTGCAGCAGCAGGAATCATTCTGAAGGGATTGAGGTCCAAGGATAAGTGTGTGTTGCGGCAGTCAAATTTTGTAGCATCAGTGGCTGTTCCATGAGGTCGTGCTGGAACACAGACAGAGCAGGCATTCCTCTAGAGGGACTGCAGCCATGGGTAAAGCCATGTTAGAGCAGGTTTATTTCTGATGGGATGGTTGGTAAGGCTGCTGCAGCAGATGTATCTCTGAGGGCATTGTGACCCAGGGATAAGGCCATGCTGGACCAGGTGCACCTCAAAGCATCTGTGGCTGTGGGGGAAGTCTGTACCATAGTGTTATTGCCTATGCTTTAATTTTACTAAAGCAGCTTTTATTAGTAATTGCTTTTGTTCAAAATTACTTGAAGTATAATTGTATTGAAACTCATACTGTAATTTACAAGAATGAACTTCACAAGGAAAACTTCTCTCAGTATTTTACTGAGAGAGCAGAAGCTTAATGGATAAAGCCTTGCAGCTTCAAACTTCCTGGATCATGGTGAGCCCAAGGATGGAAATCTTTGAAAGGCATGTAAAGTTTGCAAGGCTCTGGTTTACTGCAGCACTACCATAGTCTGTTTCCTTGTACATCCTAGCTATTTGTGGAACTCTGAGGTGGTATGAATTCTGTGATCTGATGATGTTAGGATAAACTATAACAGGAAATTGGACACCTGGGACCCAGCTTAGGCTTTCAGACTTGTGGTATGCTGCTCAACTCACTAAGACCTTAATTTGACATTTTACTGGATTTGTTCTTTCTTGATCACTGTGGAAGGGCTTTTAGAACTGAAGTAGCATTATTGCTACAGGAGATGACATGAGCAGTTCTAGTGAAGTCATGTCTGGGGAAGTAGAAGCAGCTTAAGATTTGAGATCTGATAAAGTTTGAAAGTACAAGGTTGCAAACACTTCCTAACAAAACTTTGTTTGACAGACGTTTTGTAATTGCATTAGACTTCTAGGTGTCCAGGTTTCTTTCTTGTACAAAGGTTTCACAAGGCAAAGATAAACATTTTTACACAATGACTTCACACAACAAGTTATTTTTGTTTCCTACTGCTCTTCTAGAACTCTTATTTCTCAGTTGAATGGAACAGTAAAAACACACATTAAGTATCAGGATTCCAATAGCACAACTGTTTTTTTGTAGGCTTGTCTGTGTAGAAGCTCAGTGAAAAACAGAATAAAACTTGTAAGTTATTACCTTCTCTATGGAGTTCAACAAAACTGCAGGGCATAGATTTTGGGAACACTTGGACCTTAATCTTAGCTAAGTGGTAATGGTTTCACATTTTGAAAAAATAGAACTCTTACTCATTTTGAGAGAGCTAATATTGAGGTAAGTCTTTATCTTTAATCTCTTGTGTCTTCTCTTTTCCTCTTGCTGCTCCAAATGTGGCCCATCTTGGGGTGTACCATCAAACTGATGGCTATAATTTTTTTGAAAAATGCAGATTCTTAATCCTGTGGAGTACATCTTGTTAAGCAGACGAGACTTTGCTTTTCCAGAGGTCTAATTCTTTGACACGTAGTGTTTTATTTGTTTGCCAGCCTGAGAAATAAGGTTGTGGAACTTGTGAGGCAAAACCACACATGAAAGTGCATTGCTTACCCACTGCCGGTGTGCTGTCTATCAGCAGCTTTTGAAGTTGCCTTATTTTGCTGAGCCATACATTTCAGTTGTGGTATTGTAATTGGTACTGGAATGCTAGTCAAGCGTAGCGTCTTAGTATTCAATTGATGATAACTTAGTGACCTTTTTCATGTCAACACTTGTGTCGTATGCACTTGATAATTGTACAGCTTACATATTTATCAAAGGTAGCACTAAGTTACTACTACTGTTGATTTCCAGTGCAAATACAGGTGAAGGTCTAATGACATAATTTAAATCTGTCAGTGATATTTGTATCACTGCATTTAGACACAGTTTAAAATAGTGAAGGTTTTGGAAACAGCTGAAAGTGAGATATTTCAGTAGTGAGGACTGGTAGAGTGGTATAGTTCCTTATTTAGTAAATTTCTAAAATACATTGCAGTTCTGTCAGGCTCTGGGGACTCATGCTGAATACTGATTTCTCTTGATTTTTACAATACTTTCTTGAAGTTATTTTTCTGTGGCTGTAATTTAGTTTGTTCTGTACATTGATATTTACTTTAAGACTCCCTGATACTAAAGAGAGCCTGTTTGTCTCGCATTTAAAATCTCTTCTTGGTAAGAGATTCTAAAACTGCATTTGTGACTGAGATCTGTACAACTTGATGATAGCCTTGGTATGTGTACTAGCTTATCTAACTTAATCACTTCTTGCAAACATTTAGTCTATTTTGAATTTCTAAGCTTTGCTTAAAAAAATGTGGTTGTTGATAGTGCCTGTTCTGAGGCAGGTGTATCAATTGCTGAACTAAAATTGATTTTAATACTGTATTAGTAAGAATTTTTAAAGTTGAAAATCAGGAGTAGGTCCACTTTTATCCATGGTAGTTTTAATCTTAGAGCTTTTTACGTAAGAGATTTTAGAGATATTTTGTTTTCTATCAATTACTTGGAGATTTTTTCATTTGCTTTGAATTTTGAGTGCCAGGAGTAGTGAATGTAGTTGAACCTTGAAATGTGTGTCTGCTACTATATAGAACAAAGTGTAAGATGAAATACTTTGAGAAATGCTAGGTTTACAGAATCACTG
Source organism: Pitta sordida (assembly GCA_013390025.1). Lineage (NCBI taxonomy): Eukaryota > Metazoa > Chordata > Aves > Passeriformes > Pittidae > Pitta > Pitta sordida. The sequence continues at coordinate 133,700 of WEKX01005739.1, read as the reverse complement.
AGTGGATGAGGTTGGAAGCAACCTGTGGAGGTCATCTAGTACAACCTCCTTGCTCAAATAGGGCCTCCTAGAGCACATTACTGAGGATTGTATCTGGATGGCTTTGTTAAAACATGAAACCAAAAGTTTTTGTGATATCAATGATGCTCAACTTGTAATACTTAAAAAAGGGCAGTCTAAGTGTTGCAGTTTGCAAAGTCAGATGCTTGATCACTGTTGTACAGAGAGAAGTTTATAGCTCAATAGAAATACAGTGATCCCCTGCACATTCGTGGCTTGCATATCTGCGGATTCAATTAATCGCGGTTGGATTTCCAGTGAGTTGTGCACGTGCACAGAATGTCCCGGACCCCAGATTTAGCGTCCGCTTCAATGAGGTGCTACAGTGCGAGCCACACTCCCAGGAACCTCCTCCAGACCTTATTAGTGGAGGGTGCGTGGCTAGAGACGGGGAGTAGTTGAATATTCATGGGTTCAGCATCTTCATGGATTTCATAACCCGTGGGACCTGCCCAGACCTGACCCCCCTGTGACTTCCGGGGGAGCACTGTAACTAGAGGCTACTTTAGACATTTTGCTGGATTTCATGAAATTTTGTTTCATAAACACCTTGAGGTAGTAACAAAACTTGTTTTCTGTTTGGGAAACCAAAAGCTTAATTTTCTTCTAAGATTGAGATCCAGTAATCCCCCACTACTTCGTTGTTCACCATATGTGGCTCCAGTACATCACGGGGTTATTTTTTCCACGGCTTTAGTGTATCTACCACTACATCATGGGTGTCACTTATTGCAACATCATTCTGGAACTGACCTCCTCCAGTATTCGAGAGATTAGTGTAATATAATTGCAGTGGCCACTGCTTCTGTGTTCACAATAAGTCTCAGCTGGTCCCACTTAAACAATACAGTGGTCTTAAAAGCAATACTGGTGGAGAGAGGAAGTTATATTCTCCACGGAGAAGCCTATGGATCGAACTCCTCTTTTGTGAGGTATCTCACATGGATGCTCCAAGAACTGTCTTCTCCTTCTTTATTCTTATGAAACTCTTCACAGGAATTTAACTTTGAAACTTTATAAGCCAGAGAACTAAAAAAAAAACCATGCCACTCTAAAGGAATCAAGTTAAGCTAAGCTTTGTACTTCAGCTTAGCGAGCTATTTTTTGGGTGATTCATGCTATTTCAAGCAGGGGATTGCATTGCCTAGCCTCTTGAAGCTGCTGCCAGGCTGGTACTCTGTATGAGATCAATTAATATTACTAGGTTTTTCGTTCACGTTAAGATGATAAATTTAATACTTGAAGAGTAGCCAACTAAAGAGGTAATGCAACTGGTGTCCAGTGTTTTGATAACGGCTTTTTCTAAAGGCCCTTCTTCTTTCCCACCTAGTAACACTGATTTGTGGTCAGCAGCAGCAGATGGCTGAAAGCTACATATTTGCATTTTTCTACTTACTCATTAGGGAAAAAGATAAAATGCTAATTTTTTGTGATCACTTAATATTAAATTGATAGAATTAGCGTGCCTGTCTTTTTTAGCATATGCTCTATCCAGTCATACTACCATGTTAAACAGAGCAGATGTTCATCTTCGCAGTTGAAAAACATTCTTAGCTGAACTTTGTAGTGTTGATATTAGAAGTATTACTAAGCTTTAGTGGTGTTTATTAATATGCAGAATGAACTGCAGAGCAATAACTTGCCTGGCATTCTCTATTACGTGTTCCAAACCTGTGTAGTAAACTGATGCAGTAAGATTAGCTTCACAACAACCCCTAAATATGAATATCAGGTAAAAAGGAAACAATAAACTTGCTGGCATGGTGAATATCACCTCATTCTTTGAAATAATTAGATGGGAAATATGACATTTTAGAAAGAAATCCTGGTGAGTTACTAACTCTTAGAAGGACAGTCTTATTACGAATGTCCCCATGTTTTTGTAAGAGCTGTTGGTCAAAGGAAATAATATTCAAGTAGCAGCCACTCACAAAGAATATTACCATTTTCATAGGCTTTTTTTGTACTTACTACTCTATATTTTAGTTAAAACCCCCCAATTAAATAAAGACATAGGTCCAAATTTTTTTTTACCCATAGTTTATGTGGCTGCCAAGGATGTGACTGGTAAGAGGCTCTTACCTCTGGTAAGGTGTTTTTTTACAGGCATTGCCCATGGAAGTATTGTGAATACAATCCCAATTATGTTAACAGTCAAAGAGTTAGTAAAAAAAATGATAGAGTGTGGTTTTTAAGAATTTTATAGAAGGGGCAGCAAGAGTGAAATTTTATAGTATTGTTTCTTTTCTTACTCTGCCAATAATTTCCAGATCAAACAAATGCTTTTCTGGTTTTAAAAAAAAAATGTTGGGAGGATGTGGTATTTTCTGAGTGAACTTTTGATGATCTGTTCTTTCCACTGGCAACTCCAAGTGAGAGAAGAAACACATCAAGTGGTGCTAACAGCAGAGTTTGTTTACAGAATATTTAGGAAGTACCATTTTAGATTTTAGCATATCGTAACCAGAAGTAGTTCCAGTACTTTGATAGTCATGTTGTGTGTAAGTACCAGTGTATTTTGTAATTTCCGGACTTTTTTTTTAATCTCACTTTTTCAGCCTCTTACCTCCTGCAGTGTTCTATAAATAACAGGTAACTAAAACTTCTCTTTTAATGCAGGAAAGCTACCTGTAGGACATTTGGTGTAGTATTAGTGCTAAAAGCCATAAAGGCCTCTGTTAGAGTGGTTTGCAAATACAACTAGACAGAGAGAAACGTCTACAAATCTGCAGGTACATCGATGTCACAGCTGGTGCAGGGCTGTAATTGGAAAGCTAAACTGATCAATATTTGNGTATTCGAGAGATTAGTGTAATATAATTGCAGTGGCCACTGCTTCTGTGTTCACAATAAGTCTCAGCTGGTCCCACTTAAACAATACAGTGGTCTTAAAAGCAATACTGGTGGAGAGAGGAAGTTATATTCTCCACGGAGAAGCCTATGGATCGAACTCCTCTTTTGTGAGGTATCTCACATGGATGCTCCAAGAACTGTCTTCTCCTTCTTTATTCTTATGAAACTCTTCACAGGAATTTAACTTTGAAACTTTATAAGCCAGAGAACTAAAAAAAAACCATGCCACTCTAAAGGAATCAAGTTAAGCTAAGCTTTGTACTTCAGCTTAGCGAGCTATTTTTTGGGTGATTCATGCTATTTCAAGCAGGGGATTGCATTGCCTAGCCTCTTGAAGCTGCTGCCAGGCTGGTACTCTGTATGAGATCAATTAATATTACTAGGTTTTTCGTTCACGTTAAGATGATAAATTTAATACTTGAAGAGTAGCCAACTAAAGAGGTAATGCAACTGGTGTCCAGTGTTTTGATAACGGCTTTTTCTAAAGGCCCTTCTTCTTTCCCACCTAGTAACACTGATTTGTGGTCAGCAGCAGCAGATGGCTGAAAGCTACATATTTGCATTTTTCTACTTACTCATTAGGGAAAAAGATAAAATGCTAATTTTTTGTGATCACTTAATATTAAATTGATAGAATTAGCGTGCCTGTCTTTTTTAGCATATGCTCTATCCAGTCATACTACCATGTTAAACAGAGCAGATGTTCATCTTCGCAGTTGAAAAACATTCTTAGCTGAACTTTGTAGTGTTGATATTAGAAGTATTACTAAGCTTTAGTGGTGTTTATTAATATGCAGAATGAACTGCAGAGCAATAACTTGCCTGGCATTCTCTATTACGTGTTCCAAACCTGTGTAGTAAACTGATGCAGTAAGATTAGCTTCACAACAACCCCTAAATATGAATATCAGGTAAAAAGGAAACAATAAACTTGCTGGCATGGTGAATATCACCTCATTCTTTGAAATAATTAGATGGGAAATATGACATTTTAGAAAGAAATCCTGGTGAGTTACTAACTCTTAGAAGGACAGTCTTATTACGAATGTCCCCATGTTTTTGTAAGAGCTGTTGGTCAAAGGAAATAATATTCAAGTAGCAGCCACTCACAAAGAATATTACCATTTTCATAGGCTTTTTTTGTACTTACTACTCTATATTTTAGTTAAAACCCCCCAATTAAATAAAGACATAGGTCCAAATTTTTTTTTACCCATAGTTTATGTGGCTGCCAAGGATGTGACTGGTAAGAGGCTCTTACCTCTGGTAAGGTGTTTTTTTACAGGCATTGCCCATGGAAGTATTGTGAATACAATCCCAATTATGTTAACAGTCAAAGAGTTAGTAAAAAAAATGATAGAGTGTGGTTTTTAAGAATTTTATAGAAGGGGCAGCAAGAGTGAAATTTTATAGTATTGTTTCTTTTCTTACTCTGCCAATAATTTCCAGATCAAACAAATGCTTTTCTGGTTTTAAAAAAAAAATGTTGGGAGGATGTGGTATTTTCTGAGTGAACTTTTGATGATCTGTTCTTTCCACTGGCAACTCCAAGTGAGAGAAGAAACACATCAAGTGGTGCTAACAGCAGAGTTTGTTTACAGAATATTTAGGGAGTACCATTTTAGATTTTAGCATATCGTAACCAGAAGTAGTTCCAGTACTTTGATAGTCATGTTGTGTGTAAGTACCAGTGTATTTTGTAATTTCCGGACTTTTTTTTTAATCTCACTTTTTCAGCCTCTTACCTCCTGCAGTATTCTATAAATAACAGGTAACTAAAACTTCTCTTTTAATGCAGGAAAGCTACCTGTAGGACATTTGGTGTAGTATTAGTGCTAAAAGCCATAAAGGCCTCTGTTAGAGTGGTTTGCAAATACAACTAGACAGAGAGAAACGTCTACAAATCTGCAGGTACATCGATGTCACAGCTGGTGCAGGGCTGTAATTGGAAAGCTAAACTGATCAATATTTGAATGTTAATTTATTTAAATGTTAACATTAATTGCTGTTGTAGGAGACTGTTGGGCTTCATGGACCTGTAACTTGAATCAGCATGGTGGCTCCTTTTCTCGTAGTCTGAGGATATTCTTATCAAAGGAAAGAATTCCTTAACCGTGAAGTTGTTCAATGGTGTAGTTGCACAGTTATCTTCATTTCAACTCAGACCTTCACACTGTAATCATTTTTATAGACGCAACTTAAAAATTTCATACCTTTTCTAGTTTGTTAACAAGGAGGTGTCTTTGCTTCTTAAGCAAAATTCGAGATTCCTGAAGAGTTGATGGAAATGTATCTGTAAAACATAAAATGCCAAGATGACTGAAGTGGAGTAGTGGTGAGTTTAACATGAAGGAAGCTGTTGTGCAAACGGGGGTGTGGCAATCCCTGTGGTCTGATGTTCTCCGTCTGCAGTTTTTTTATCTGTAGTGGAGGTCACTGTTGCGATTAGAACAGGATGCTTAGCAAGTTGGGAAAACAATGCATTGAATAAGTTTGAAAGGAAAAATGCTACTCTGTGTCAGTCTTCAGATGTCAGGATGTGCTACTAGAGTCATTGTAACCAATTTGACAAAGAAGATGCTGCTAATGATGGCTGTTGCAATCTAAAGAGTAATGAATAGGCATTTTTGGGGTTATAATCTCGCCTGCTGTAGTAGAAGAGCTCATACAAAGAGACTGTTCTTGCAAAATAGATCTGAAAGCACATTTATTGTCAAATTTAGTAGATTTTGGTTACAATACAAGTAAAATATTTTAAAGTATTTTTGGAAACTTTGTCTACATAGTTTGTTCTACAAAAATACCAGCCCAAAATTTTCGGAATACAGAGGATTGTCTATCTTTCATTGTTTGCAAAAGTACAGACAGTAATGATAAACTATGCAACTGTACTTAATTTGGGGAGAGTTCACTTCTGATGAAAGTGAACTCTGTTGGTGATACTTGTTAGTTTTGTCTTAGTATTTCATTGGAGAATGTTTAAAGATGATCAGTAGATGTGCATTCTGTCCTAAACATATGCCGTTTTCAGTGTGTCTGTGTGACTGGTTTCCTTTTCTCAGAAAATAATTCTTAAAAAATACTATTTTACAGTTTTTCAGGTGTGCTTTATAGCACAGTCCTGCTTCTAGCAGACTAAACTGTAGCCCTTGTCCGTGAATAGTTTCCAAAAATGTTTTTATCCTGGATCTTTGGTGATCTGGGGTGAATGATTTAACTTTTTCTTCTTTCTTCTTTGCTTCAAGAGGATCAGGTCTGTGTATGTATGTGGTTTGTGAGAAGGGATAAGGCTTAATTCTTTTGTCCTAACTCTGTGGTTTTGTTAATTCACAGTGAATTTGAAGGCTACTAGTTTTCTGCAGACTCACAAAGTTTTAAGAGTCAAGCAAACTGAACGTGTGTGGGAAATTATAAGTGATTCTTGCTTCAACAGCCTACTTCTTTCAGCTGTTTCTGGAGGTTGATGTTAGGAACCTGGGCATTGATGGAGGAAAATGAATAGTAAACAGACTTTGGGTTGCAGTGCTCCTCAATTGGGAGGTTTTATAGTCCTTTGTTGCAAAAGAAGTTAGGGTACTTTGCAGGCAAAATACTTTCAGACTTGTAGTGCTTCAAGAACGAAAGTGAGTCTTCATGCAGTTGGCTAGAAAAGGTTACCTTTTTGTAGGGAAAGATACATTTAACTTTCTCTGTGTGACTTAAAGTTAGTACTGGTGCAATCCTACGCTATCAGGAAGGCTAATGCTTTTCTTGATGATTTTTTTTTAAATTAACAACAGATCTCTTGACCAGTGTAAATATACACTGGGATTATGGATTTATTCCTTTTTAAGATTGCCATTCTGCTATGCTAACACTTGAAAGAAAAAATGAACTTTGAATGGTACTTTGTGAAGGTGTCACAGTGAGCCCCCGTGTATTCGCGGTCTGCTATTTGCGAGCTTCAGTAACTGCGGGTGATTTTCCCGCGAGCACTGCGACCTCGGCGCATGCTCAGAACGTACTGGGACCCCAGTGGGCTCAGCCCCAGGTCTCGACGCTCGTGCTGCAAGCACAGCTGGCCTCGTCGTGTCCCCGCTGCTCGCAGGACGAGCACAACGGGCCCCGTCTGCTCACGAATATGTAAATTGGTCCCAGCTGGGAGCTGGCATGGCATGCCCAGGATGCGTTTAGTGTAATTGTGTGGTTTTGCATGGCTGGAATTGTCCTCCGCCAGGCTACAAGATGGGGTGACGGGGCTGCCATTGTGTGTGTGCCATTGTGTGCCAGGGGCTGTGCCCACCGCTCGGCTGGCTCTCGCCACTGTGCCGTGCTGGCCAAGCGCTGTGCTGGCCCCGCGCTGTGTCGCCCCGCACCAGCCCCATGCCGCGCCGGCCTTGCGCCCGCCTCAGCATAACACAACCAGACAACTGAGACAAACCCCACTCTCAGGAACATCCTCCAGACCTTATTTGGGGAGGGGGTGTGGCCACGGGTGTGACGTACTCGACTACATAGTGGGTTCGCTATCTGCGGATTTCGCAACTCACGGGAGTTGGAGCAGACCAAACAGCCCGCGAGTAACAGGGATTCACGGTATTATTCTCTTCAAACTTTTCTGGCAAAATCTTGGAAATCAGGTTTTCCCCATAGTTTGGTTTGTTGGTTGTTTTTTCTTTTCCCTAGTAAATGCTTAAGAGGATCGTCACATGTGACTTTATTCTGAGAGATATCAACTTAAATGCTTACTATTCCAGCTTATATCTGAGCCTTGTGTTTTCACTCCTCACCATGCAGAGTACATATAAACTTCCACAGGTTACAGCTTCTAGTGAGTTGTAGAAAAAACATTCCACTTTAGTACAGTGGTAAGTGTCCCCACCTGGCGTGTGGGATACCCGGGTTCAATTCCTGCCAGGGAGACAGTATTAAGAGTTGGACTCGATGATCCTTCTGGGTCCCTTCCAACTCAGAATATTCTGTGATTCTGTGGTAGGTGATGGACAATTACATCTTTCTTGTTATATTTTTGAAGGAAGCTGTTAGAGAAGTTAACTTCCAAAACTAGTTAATTTCATTTTCTCTATTGCTGAATAGAAAATGCTGTCTGACACTCAAAACATTAAAGCTAATAATTTCAATTGAAACATTTTAAAGCACTGAATTACACTGTGTATAATGCAGGTTCTCCTGTCCCAAAGTGGGTCTGAACTGCTGAGGCTGCAATGCCACATTTATTTTTTTGGTCTGGTTTTGCTGCTTAGAAACTATCTTGAGGTTTGATGAAGAGATCTACTCCAGACTTCTGTGTGAGCCCCTGGGTATTTTTGTGTTACAGCACTTCTGAAGTGCTCTTTTCCACAGCTGGAAACATCCCTAGAGTGGGTGGGAAATGCCATCTCTTTGACATTAAGACCTCAGTAAAGCTCTGGATTCTGGTGATACGATACCTCAAACAGCAAGCATTTGATTTTTTGGGGAACAGTTGTTTATTTGTTTTCTGTTTGTTTGGTGGTTTTTTTGAACATTCTTTGCGGGGATAGTACTGTGAGTAGTGGTGATGATGTGAGTTACTTTTTTGGAATATGTATGCTTGCTGGTTTTTTAGATACTTTTATTGTTTAGCTAAGCAGCAGCCATTTCACTTTCTTGAAGTAGTTCTCATGTGCATAAGTTGCTGAGGATTCCAGTGAGAATCAAATTATTTTAAAAAAAGAAGTTCAAACTTCCTTACTTTTCTGCTTTAATAACAGTAATTTTGAAGGTAATAGTTTTCTGAGGAATCTGGTTGTGTATTTTTCTTCAAGCATATCTTTGCACAGTCTTGCTCTTTACCTTGCCCTCTCTTTATCACAGAATCACAGAATATTCTGAGTTGGAAAGGACCCACAAGGATCATCGAGTCCAACTCTTAAACAGCACCACTGCCTCCCCATCGGGGAATGGAACCCCGGTCTCCTGTGTATAATTTTTAAAAAGTGAGAGGAACAGTGGAAATGTGAATGTCTTCCTTGGGCGTTTGGGAGCAGGGTTGTAGTGAAGGAGATGGAAGTTGTGTGTGTAAAGGAAACCCCCTACTGTTTCTGCAGCCTTTTCTTGACTATGAAGAAAGTGTACACAAATGCTCAAGTCTCTTTACACTTCCAAGCTCCCTGACCCTTTCCTTGCCCCTTATAAATCAGAGCTCAAATAATTAAATTTTGGTGCTTATATTTTTTTCTTCAAACTATCTTATTCATGCAGAAATATTATTAGATATTTCTGTTAAGCTACAGGATTGTGGAAGAAACTTGGAAGTGCTGAGCAGCATAGCCTATGTCTTTGAGGGGCTTCAAGCAACAGTTTTCTGTATATGGCACTTCTTTCAAGCCATTGCGTGAAGAGAATGGGTCTTCTCCTTCCCTTGAAATTTGATCAGTTTCAGTTATGGCAAGTGAGTTGCAATGTATGGATATCCATTAGTTTGGATACTTTTATCTAGAGGAAAGACATTTTGTCTGTGAAACCTGTTATCATATACAGTGATCCTCCGCATAGTCGCGATCTGTAATTTGCGGGATCCGCATACTCACTGTTGATCTTCCAGCGAGCTGTGGGACCTGGTGCATGTGCAGAACCTGCCGCGAACCCAGTCTGATCACGAATATGTAAATTGGTCTCAGCCGGGAGCTACCGCAGCGTGGCCGGGATGTGTTTAGTGTAAATGTGTGTTTTTGCATAGCTGGAATTGTCCTCCACCGGGCTACAAGACGGGGTGACGGGGCTCCCATTGTGTGTGTCTGTACGTGTGAGCGGGAGGTACCCTTCCCTGGCTGCGCCAAGCCAGGGCGGATGGGGGGCAGACACCCGAGCCGTGGCAGGACGGAACTGGAGAAGCTGCTGGAGCAGTTACGGGCAGAGGGAACGGGGGCCTTTGGGGTGTCTGCATGGTTGGCATTGTTCTCTGCCAGCCTGCAGAAGAACTGTGTGTGTCTGTGCAGAAGTGGGAGGCACCTTCCGCCCCCACCCCTGCGGTGCCCTTTGTGCGCCCACAGTCAGGCAGGTCCTGTGGGCGGGGCCCGGTGGAGCCTAGGGGCCATTCGGCCCTGGCCTCACTGCTTGCTCAGTGCTCAGTGCCAGCCCGGCCACTCACTTGGCACCAGCCCAGCCACTAGTCCCCTGCCCCGACGCTCGCCCACCTCGGCAGAGCACAGCCAGACACCTGAGACAAGCCCCGCTCTCAGGACCATCCTCCAGACCTTATTAGGGGAGGGAGTGTGACTACGGGTGTGGCATACTTCACTACTTAGTGGTTTTGCTATGTTCACGGATTCCAGGACTTGCATGAAGGTGGCGATACCCAACAGCCCGCAAGTAATGGGGGATTACTGTAACTCAGTTATTACCTGTGTGTTGTAACTTTTGAAATGCTTACTGTGTAGAGCCTCTATTTTAGGATGGGATATGTGCCGAATCTAGGTTTGTCCCCTCTTCTCAGCTTCCTATTTTCATAAAATAGCTCTTCACTCTGATTACTAGCAGAGAACAAACAAGTAGACCAAACATTCTTGTAATAGCAGGGCAGATGAGCACTGCCTGAAGTATTAGACATCACTTGGAATCTGACAGGAACTGGAAGTATACAGGATAAAAGATGAGCAGATTCTATGAAGTCTAAAAAAAAATATCACTGAAGGTAAAGTTGTAAGGATATTACCTTCCCTCCATCTAGTAGTTCAAGTGTCTACTACCAAAAAAATGCAGGAAGGATGTATAGGACAACTATCTTGGACTGTGCATTTTTGTTGATGATCTGTTTTCCATCTTGTTGTAGTCTTAAACTGGGCTGCGGATACTTGGAAGTCTCATAACACTGTTTGAATTATTTCTTTCCCAGTGGTAATAGAAACACTTTGTTTCTGACATCCACAGCTTGCACAAGACTGTAGCTCTGTATTTATACTCTCGTGGGATCTCTTTAGCACTGTTGAGTGGTGCATTTCTTGGGGCCAGAGATAGGTCCCATCTAAAGTCCTCAAGTACACTGAGAAAGATACTACAGTTTACTCTAAGGTGGCACCTGCAACAGCTTTCAAAAGAAGAGTGAAGACGGAATAAGAAATGTTATTTTTAAGGCTATGCTTTACATTTTAGTATTGAGGAACTGCATGTTTTAATGCCATCTCTTTTGATCTGTCTGTGTATGCTTTACTAATGATCACTTACCTCTTGGACATTTTTAAAATAAATTTTAAGCTAAAACCTGTAATACATTTACTATTGATGTCGAGCTAGAGCAGTAACTTATAAAAATAAATTACCATCTTGCTTTTGAGCAGATGTGAATTAAGGTTGCATAAGCAACTTCTGTGGACAATGTCAACCTTTTAATGGTCAGTGTCAAGTTGGGTTTCTGGTAAACACAAGGAATAAAACTGCCACTTACGCAACACTGATATGCAGCTGGTTTTTTTTGGTGTGGAGTGATATGTAATAGCACAAATGTCTGGACAAAATAGCTAAGTAAAATTACAGGTATTTCAACAAAACTGGTTTCTTTTAATGTTTTCTCATGTACTTTTCTATGTTCTATGAAAAACACAAAAAATTTAAGATACTCTAATGAGTGGACATTAGTTTTGCATATGTAAAATACGAGTTCTACGGATAGCCCTTGTCTATGTGAGGACATAAGTTTCCTCTTTTGATTTTGATGGAAGAGTGCCATCTACTGAATTGTTTGAATTGTACCTTGGTTTTTCGTTTGTGGTGGCAATTCTGAGCAACCCTTTAAGATTGTCACCACTAATTTGATAATAGTGAAGTAGCACATTTCTCAGTCCTTTGGTGATATGCAAAACTAAACATACTGTAGTGGCACCTGAGGAGGCTTAAAATAAAATATACTGGTATTAGACTGTGTCACAAAATACTTAGAATAGCAATTAAAGGATAGTTATTGATTCCTTACTTATCACAATCACACAATCACAGAATACTGTGAATTGGAAGGGACCCACAAGGATCATCTAGTCCAACTCACCATCTAACACCCGTGCAGAGACTGAAAGCACATCCCAAAGCGGTAACTTATGCTTGAGGCTAATTTAAAAAAAACAAACCATAGTGTCATTTTGAATTGAGAACATTTAAGATGTTTCTTCTGACTTTGAGCAGGCAAGGGAAACTTTCTTCTAAGGCCCATTTGTTGCATTAGGTTTGAATTACATATTGGGGTTTAGACGCTGCTAGCTGAAATACTTATAAAGTAATAGCAGCCGTACTGCCTGTGAACATCACTTTGGGAATTTGAAAGATCTTTCAGCTTGAGACTACTGTAAATCTGGGGACAGGTCGTATCAAGTTGGTATAGACAGAAGAGGTAAACTTGTGCCTACCACTTGGTTTCTAATATCCAACCTAAATCTGCTGTGACACAACTTCAGGCTGTTCCCTCAGACCCTGTCTCCAACCTCATCACAGTTTACAGCTTTCTTGTGAGAGGGAAAAGGAGGGGTAGACACTGATCTCTTGTCTGTGGTGACAGGACACAAGGCATTTGGTGACTTGAAAACTGAAGAGAATTTGCCTTTCAGACAAGAGATAAGAGAAGTGTTTTAGATCATGCTGTGTGAATGAAGAAAGATTTCCCGCCCTAGCAAAAATTGCTTTGCAGTCCAAAATTGGTATTGACAGACATTAATTGATTGAGCAAAGATTGGCTCTGTTCTTTGAAAATTTTAAGTTGTCCTTTTATTAGATAATATCTATGGTTACTTATGCTTTCATAAATTAAATAGTTTTATAAATTCAGTTAGAATCTATTTCTAGAACATTACACTTGATAATGCTGTGCTTGGCAATGTCTGTACAAAGTATCTGGACTCTCGGAAGAGACATCATTCTTACTCCAAGTATAACTCAGTTCCAGGAGCATAGAATGGATTTCTCTTTATTCTTGGCCAAGAAGCTATGGATGTAAGAGGAAAAGCCTAGTTAATTATTAATATCATTATATAGTATGTGCTACCAAGAGGATGGATGAGGTAGGATATTCATAATAACATTAAAATTTGACATGAAAATTAAACTGGATTGAATTGTTGACATATGGGCAGTACTTGAAAGCATGCAACAGAATACAAAAGTTTTACCTCAGAATTTTGATCAAGTTCTTAAAAATGTAATTATTTTCTTGATCTACTCTTGTATGTGCAGTCTTTGGAAAAAGTTTAGTGAATTAGCAGTTCACCTATTTCACTGCGTCTTGTGTAGTCAGAGTAACTAGTATTTGTAACAGATTCCTATTCTTCCCTTTATATTCTACTGTTCTCTTCAATCCCACCCAGAAAAAGTACTGCATTAGTCACCTTCTTTGCATTGTTAGTGCTGAAATACACCTTTTAGACTAAAGTAGTGGAACCTGTATCAGAAAGCAAAGGGAGTAAAATCAAGGAAAGCCTATAGATGCAAACCTTTTTTGGTTTTCTTGTTTAGTATAAATTGATGTTTTTACCTGTTCATTTAACAGCATGCTTTTCCATCTGTGAATTGTGCATATAGAAACTTACCCTTAAAACCAATTTTGTTGCTTGTTTAATTTTAAGTCAGCGGGGGGTTTTTTATCCTATTTGCATTTGCTCTGCTCAATAACATCTTGTTCCACTGAACGATTGCCTCTCACTGGCAGCTGTGAGAAAATTCTACCAAATACAGTCTTTATAGAAAATTTGCTGGCACTTTTTGCAGCTATTTGGAAAATTATGCGTATTTATGTAAAGAACTTTGAAGTTTAAGAAGTGCTTTCATTCTTATCTGTTGTTAGGAAATGGATAGGAAACAGAATAGACTCCCTGTAATACTGGAGGAAATAGTGACCTGCTGAGCTATTTGGGCACTCATAAGTCTATGGCACCAGATGGTCCAAGGGTACTGAGGGAGCTGGTTTAAGAACTTGCTAAACTACTCTCCATCATTTATCCTCAGTCCTGGTATTAAATTAAGGTCATACTGTACTTTTCTTATGCATGACCACACTTCTAGCAGTTAAAAACAAGAACACTGGTGTTAGGACATGTGTATGTTATCTCTTCCTTTCAGGCACAGCTGTTGTCTCTTTAAAAAATAAAATGCAGTGAAGAGAGTGAAATGCTAGTGTTTTCCAGGGTTAATGTCCAAATGGGAGTGGGGAACACGGAAGCACTATTCAAAGGTATGGCTGAGAAGCTATTTATTTATCCCATTTGTTAATATTTGGAATAGAGAATTAAGCAGAAACAGTAGAATGAACTGCTTGGAAGTGAAGGAGGAAGGATGAGTCTTTGATTAGAAAACTGCTCAGAGCAGTGTGTTTCCTCCAGAGCTACCCTAGGTCTTTGGGAGAGAGTTTTTCCTGTCTACAAGATTAAAATGCTTTACCTATCTTGTCATTATTAGTTACAATTTTTGCCTGGTTTGGAAACCACTACATAGTCGGTGATTGCTGCTTAGTACAGTGAGCTCTCTTGCCTTTAGCACCCATACATAAGTACAGAGGATTTGTGCAAACTGCATTCCCTGGCTTGCTGCCTGTTTTGTGTGGTTGAAAAGTGCTTCACATGTACTGAAATGGACCTGTGTTATCCTTCTATAGTCAGTATTTAAGTGACGTGCTTTTTCGACTCAGCATACCCCACGAAACTGGGAGGCTTTGCATTGCTTTAGAAAAGAAGATTAAAGCTGGTTAGGAGGACAATATTAATTTGAGATGAGAAGAATAATTTTAGCTCCTAGGTGAAAAAGTGACGGTGACATAATCCTTGTGCAAAGGAACTAAGACTAGCTGCATGGACTATTTTTTTTTTAATAAAAGTAAGCAGTAGGTAAAAGGAGGAGGTAGTTAGAGACTTACTGAGTGGCTTGGATCCTCACAAGTCCATGGGACCAGATGGGATCCATCCGAGGATTGATGAAAGAGCTGGCAGATGAACTCACTGAGCCACTCTCCATAATTTACCAACAGTCCTGGCTTACCGGTGATGTACCAGAAGACAGGAAAGTGGCTAATGTGACACCCATCCACAAGAAAGGCAGGAAAGATGATCAGAGTAATTAATAGACCTGTCAGCCTGACATCAGTGCTGGGCAAAGTCATGGATCAGATAACCCTGTGTGCTATTATGCAGCACCTGCAAAATGACCATGACATTAGACCCAGTCAGCACGGATTTCGGAGAGGCAGGTCTTGCCTGACCAACCTGATCTCCTTTTATGATCTATTGATTCGCCTGGTTGACGATAAAAAGGCTGTAGATGTTGTGTACTTGGATCTTGGCAAAGCATTTGACATGGTTTCCCATGGTAAGCTTCAGGAGAAACTCTTGGAGCATTGACTGGACAGAAGCATTTTATATTGGGTNGGTGACAAGGATGGTGAAAGGACTTGAGGACAAACCCTATGGGGAGCGCCTGCGGGAACTGGGGTTGTCCAGCCTTGAGAAGAGGAGGCTCAGAGGTGACCTCATTGCTGTTTACAGTTACCTGAGTGGAGGTTGCAGTCAAATGGGTGAGGATCTCTTCTCTCAGGCTTCTAGTGCCAGAACAAGAGGACATGGCCTTAAACTGTGCCAGGGGAGGTTTAGACTGGATGTTAGGAAGAGGTTTTTCACAGAGAGAGTGATCTCTCATTGGAGTGGTCTACCCAGGGAGGTGGTGGAGTTGCCATCCCTGGAGGTGTTTAAGAGAAGACTGGACGAGGAACTCAGTAACATGGCCTAGATGATGGGAGGCTTAGATGGAAGGAGCAGGGTGCTCATGGTTCCACACTTGTGGGTTCGATGCCTGGATGGGCGTTCTCTTGGGAGTTGTACTAGATGATCCTTGTGAGTCCCTTCCAACTCGGAAGAACCTGTGAACCTGGGGTATAGAAGAGGCCAGACTCTATTTTCAGATCTGCATATGAGGTTTCCACTAATTTGTCCAACAGAAGTTTGCTCTGAATATATAAATAATCTTATTCCTTGTGCTGCATATTTACTAATTTCGGGGAAAATGGTTCAAGTGTCCTGGAAAATGTAACTAAAATTTTTGTTTAAGGCAACATCGAAGTATTCTTCATGTTGAAGTTTTTGCTGACCAGTTATAACAGTGCTTCCAGAAATACTTGCATCAGAAGTGCTTACAGAAAACATTTGAGGGATAGAATTTTAAGAGGGAAGTAACTTGAAGAATCCCTGGGCTTCTCTGTTTTTCTAGGTCATAATCCTCTTGTTTTGAGACAAGGTGCTGTAGATCCTCAATTCCAAATAAACTCTGGGTGGGTGAAAGAACAAGGTTTACATACATTTAATTATGTTGGAAGCTAATGTTCAGGGGAGGAACTGGCAAAGTCTTGTATTAGGAAACTACTTGTGTTAGTGCAGACAAATACAGTGAATCCTCTCTGTATCGTGACTTCTCCTTCATGACCTCACCCATTTGTGAAGCAATTTTTTTGCAAATATGATTCAGTGGTCCGCGAGCTCAGCTGCCTGACACATGCCCAGTTTGACTCTACTCTGCCAAGGGGGGGTGCCGCAATGCCTGTGGGGCAGGACTCACCCCTCCCTGTGGGGAGGGCGTCACAAAGGCGGCATTGTGCCCCTGGTCCCTAAACAGGGAGACTGCCTCACGAAAGTGAGGCAAGCTGTGTGCTGGGAGGGCGCAGCTGTCGCTGCGCCAGGAGGAGGCTTCTGTCTGGGACCGTAGGGGCAGCGCAGCCCCTCTGTCACGGGACCAGTGGATGTTAAAGGGAAAGAAACCCGACCTCCCCTCCTGCCACCCTGTGGGCTTCTCCGGGCTGCTGCAGTCGCTCCCAGAGCCTAAATCCCACGCCGCTTCCCCCCCCTACCCCGGTGATTGTGCCCCGTGGCGGGGGCTGGAGCGGCGCGGGCTGGAGNTTGTGCCCCGCGGCGGGGGCTGGAGCGGCGCGGGCTGGAGCGCGCAGCGCCACCCTGCCCCGGTCCCTGCCCCAGTCCCTGCCCCGGTCCTGTGTGCTCCGCTGAGACCCAGCACAGCACCACCATAAGACATGCCATTCCTTTTACTCAAAGCCCAGTCAAAACCTGGGCAGCGCTGCCTGTGCCGGGACTGGTGGATGTTAAAGGGAAAGAAACTCCCATACCAAGGCCTCCTCCCCACCATAAGTGCACGGGGTGTTGCAGTGTTGCAAAATTAAGGTTTTTCCAGGCTCCAAGAATGCCGACGAGAGCTCAGGGACAGCCCTTCCCTACCGCGGCGGCAGGGCGAGCATGCGTGGGCTGGTGCGGTGCCCCTGGGGCCGGCGCGAGCACCGGGGCAGACCGGGGGGCTGAGGGGTGGAGCGGTGTGGGGTCAAAGAATTGTCCGCAGAGCTCCAGAGTTCCGGGAGGTGAAGCAGTGGGCGTGGCCTGCATGCATATTAATGACCTGCAGTTCTTTGCGAGATTAATGTTTTGCAATGCGTTTGGCCTGTCCCTTTCCTCGCGATGGAGGAGGTATAACTGTAACAAGTTTTAAAATTCAATTCCTGTAAGCATTGGAATTTCACATTTAGAAATTGCATTTTGTCTGTTTCTGCAAATAATTATTAATTCAACTGAATACAGATGCATGAGCAAGGCTGAAGCCATCAGATCTGAAACTTGTGATATTCTTTCAGGGTGTTTTCCAGACTGACAATCTGGGTAGTCAATTCATAGTTAATGTAAAAGCAATGCTTTTACATTAAAAGTATTCTGAATTTGTGTAGGAAGATATTATTTATGGAGACAACACCCCCTCTGCTCTTTTTTTGTTTTTCTAAATCTATAAACTGTGAGTGGAATACAGATGACTTCTTTGTAAAAAACCTTTGTGCTAAGAATATAAAGTAAAAACAAACAAAAAAAAGAAGTGAGGAAAGCTGACTTTATGTCCTTCCATGCTAGAACAAAATTAAATTACTATTTGGGGAAGAAAGCTGTATTAAGTTTGCTGGATTATTCAACATCTGTTTAGTGTGTCATCACTTAGCTGGAAGCTATGCAGATTCATTAGTCTACAAGAATGATTTAAGTTTAAAACTTAAAATATCACAGTGTGTTGAAGCGGACCTAAGCACTGTTTTTCTACTTAGATTTTATTTCATCAGCTTAGAGCCTGAGCAGGAGATGTTTAAGTTTTGATTTCCATGCATTGTAACAGCTTTTTAAGCCCTTCAACTGTCTCTAGCATGAATACACGTTTTTTTGAAGTATTGGTATCCACTTTGGTTTTGATCAGCAATTTCTCAGAAAATGGAAAACTTGCAGAATGGGTGTGAATTACAGTATCACAGTATTAGCAAGGTTGGAAGAGACCTTGGAGATCATCGAGTCCAACCTGTAACCCAGCATCAACCCATTGTCTAAACCATGACACTAATTGCCTCATCCAGTCTACTCTTAAACACCTCCAGGGATGGCAACTCCACCACCTCCCTGGGCAGACCATTCCAATGAGCGATCACTCTCTCTGTGAAAAACCTCTTCCTAACATTCAGTCTAAACCTCCCCTGGCGTAGCTTAAGGGAATTGCACTGTTTTATTACCTTCCACCATATACTGAGAGAAAAAATTGTACATACTATTCCCTTTTCTGCATATAGCTTTGGGAGGATTTCCTTTCTTCCAAAAGCTAAGATGTTTGTTGAAAACAAGAAATGTTCAGCCCTGAGAAATTACATTCCAGAAAGCCTAGGCAAACTGATAATGGAATACTAACAACTTTGCAAAATTCATCTGGACTTGTTATTTCTGCTCGGTCTCCTAAAGGTTGGAAAAATTAATTAGTTTTGTATCAGAAACAAGTACATAACTGCCTTTGAAACAGAGAATCCTTGCAACTAAAGGTGAGTCAACTATGGAGAACTGAAAGAATCTGTGTTGCTGCTGCTTCTGTCAATACTCATTATGGAAATATATGACTGACTTATATGTGAGAGAGGGAAAAATGAGCCAACTTTTGTTATCTCATAGCTGGTGTGAGTCTGGGAAGTCTCGTTGTGGAGATTCTGGAACTTATATTATACATAATTTCCCATTGACTCCTTCATATTTTGACTACTTATCTTTTCCTCTCTGTCACAGCAGATTTTCTTTTAACATGCCTTGCATTATTCCACTCTTCTGTCTGAAAGTAATGTTTAAAAAGGAGAGAGAGATTCTGAAAAGCACTTGAAAAATGTAATCATTTGGTTATGATGCCTACTTAGATAAACTTCCTTTAATTCTAGTTCTCATATTTAACACTGTTAAAATAATTGCTTTGTCATACTCCATTGCATTCTCCTTGATGAAGAATCCCTTAAGCAACTCTTACAAAAGTTATGTATAACTTTTGTGTGTCAAGGTGTGCTGTTCAACTTCTTTGTGTTACTTTGTGGAATTTATAAATTACAGTTTTGGTGACCACTCACCTTTATGTGGTTAAGTATGTTGAGTGCACTAGCTAGAAGCCGGATGCCAGTATGGTATTAATGGTATTAGTGAAAGTTAAAATTTTGGTTATGGTGTGTTTGTTTCTGTCACATGCAACAATTATTCCTTAACGGTACCAATCCCAGCTTTGGTCGGCCAGGAGTTGAATGCTACTGCCAGCATGACAGTGGAGCTGCAGTAATCCAGCTTCAGTTCCTGATTAATGAGGTTAGTAAAATGACATGTGTGTAATTCAAAGAAGATGTGGAATGTGTTTTCTTTAATTTCTCATTAAGCAAGCATTAGCCTTAGCTAATACTAACTTAGCATGAATACTAATACTTAGCATGAATGGCAAACAGTAATAACGATTGTAAATAAATTTACTTTTTTAGCTTTACAAATGCTTGACTAACAGCTGAAAATATCTTTGTCTCTAGAGTCCTAGCTTGTTATAAGCAAGAACTTCACAGCAATATCTTTTCATGTTATTGAACGTTGCATCTTATCTCTAGAAGTGGTACTTTTTCGATAGTACTACCAGTTTCAGTAGTTAGTTTTATTTTTGTAGAGTTACTGTTTTAGACATGAGCTGAATAATGTTCCCTCAATTTGAGGTGTGTGTTAATAGGGATGTAGCAGCTGAGATCTGACAACAGTGCTGTATGGGAGCTAGCTAGGGACAGATTTATAGAGGGATATTGCTAGCTTTGTCAGCACATAGATATTGGCGGTTGAGTTTATTGTTTGATTTTCTACAGAGATGGGCATGAGGGTACTGATATGCACACACTGGAAAATGCCCTTTCCCCATCATCTCTCAGTATGGCACTGAACCAAATGTGAGCGAGCTGAACATGTGATCACATCAGTCATCTCGTTCCTACTACTCAGGACTTACCTGTGCTCTGGTGTTGATGCACATGCTTATAAATGTTTTTCATCCATAAAGGATGAAAATACATAAATACATAAAATACATAAAGGATTTCCACTCTGATGTGCTGTTACTAGGTTTATGAAAACTTTGACAAAATTTTTTTCTTTCTCATAGGGAGCTCTTGTGAGTGCCTTGGCTGATGATACCTTACACCTGTGGAACTTGCGTCAGAAGCGACCTGCTATACTTCATTCACTCAAATTCAACCGAGAACGGTAGGGATTGAGTTATTGTTGCCTTGACCTAAACTGAGATGACTTTCTATCACTTTACATGTTGCATAGCTGAATATTGATTTTCATATCTTTAAAATGTAGAAGGATAAAGTACTTTGAATGTATGTTTTCAAAGGAATTTTGGAACAAGAGGAAGTGTCTGCACCAACAAGACAACAGGAATACTAGATCAGTTTTCTATCTGGAAGTTCTTCTTCCTTGATTACAAAATGGAATTCTGCACTATTAAAGTTCCTGTGTGTGTCAGAAAAGCTGAAAACAACTTGTATTTTGACTAACGATTTTGAGACTCAAGTAACAGTGTTGTAAGCAAGCTAGAGAGACATTAAAGATTAAATTTCTAAAGTCTACTAATAAAGTTTCTGAAATAAATGTTATTTTAAAATACCAAGTTAGGAAGTAGCCTTTCTTTTCCAGCGTGTGTGAAGTTTCAGCTGGAATGCTGTGTTTGCTTTTGAGGAGTGTGCATTAGAGATGGACTGCTTGGGGAACTCAAAGGATATTAGCAAAAACACAGAATAATCTATAACTTGTATTTCCGTTGAATAGGGCAGGAATTATATAGTCTTTAAGGAATGGGTAGCAATAGAAAGAGGTAAGTTAAATGTTCATGTAATACCTACTAATGCAGTGTTATGCAAAGTGCTAAGCAAACTATTGGGTGGGTTATATAGTAACTTTGTAGTTGTAAAGAGTAGGTTATAAACAAATTTGTCAGGAATAATATAAATACAGATTCGTGGGGGTTTTCAGGTGTAGACAACTAAGGGATTCAGAGTCCATTTTGAAGTTCTTTCTATGATCACTGTACATAAACTTTTTATCAGGGCCTTTAGGCATGGGCTTTAAACGGAAAGAGGGTAAATTTAGATTGGATATTAGAAAGAAATTCTTCACTAATGAGGGTGGTGAGATGTTGTAACAACTTGCCCAGAAAAGTGGTGGATGCCCTGTCCCTGAACATGTTCAAGAAAGGTTGGATGTGGCTTTGATCAACCTGATCTTCTGAAAGATGTTCCTAGCCACGGCAGGGGAGCTCACTAGATGGTCTTTAAAGGTTCCTTCAGACCCAAACCGCTCTGTGATTCTGAACGGTTCTGTGATTCCTGAACAGAAAACAGGAAGCTTTGTTGACAGAACAAAGTTCTCTGCCCTAAGGGAGAGACAGTGTTCTTTATGCAGCATAAAAGGTAAATGGACAGAAATGCAATTTACAACTACTAGCTTAGTGAGTATTGTCCAAGTGTGGGAGATAGTGTATCCAAACTGAATTTTCTCTCTCTCCCTACTTTTTTTTAAAATGACTTTTCTCTTGTAGCAGCTACTTAAATATCACTTTAAAATTAACATTTGCAGCCTGAAACCACACTTAAGATATTGGCTTCTAAAGAGCAGGTATCTGAGGAATGTAGGAACGAGTTAAATTGGCTGCACCAGCTGCCCGGCCGATTAGGATAAAAAAGGCATTTGGCCTTGAAACCCATGTTTTAACAAAGAGTGTGAGAAAGCAAAGTAGAAAACTATTTTGAGGTATATATGGTGTTATGTATGATAGGTGGCTGAAAGCTGCCACAGAGTGTGAGAATGTGAGCACGTGGAGTCAAAACATGGAGTTGCAAGTGTTGTGAGAATCCTAATCAGCTGAATGGCAAAAGCAGGGGCTGTTTTACAAAGAACATAATAAAAGGGGACGCGGAGCAGGGGCTCAGGTAAAAGTACAGTGATCCTCCACATATTGGCGATCCGTAATTTCCTGGATCCGAATAGTTGTGGGTGATTTTTCACCAGGTAGTCTGACCTTGGCGCATGCACAGAATGTACTGCGAACCCATCAGCTCGTGAATATATAATGAGTTTATGAATATATAATTGGTCCCCCCCACTGTCACCGCCCACCAGACTTGCCGTGCATGCTTCATTCTCACCGTTTAGGAGAAAGGGGAGCTGGTTCCATCTCTGTGAAGCTGGGAGCGCTGCTGCGCATCCATGGCATAAAAGCACTGGGGCCATGCCAGCACTTCTGGGCACAGCGGCATGGCACGGCTGCGAACCAGAGGATGGCGGGGGACGGTTGCCACCGCCAATGCCCACCTCGGGGTGGCGGTGGACGGGAGATTTAAACCCTAGGTGGCCAGGAGCGAAGCAGCTGTTTCAGCTCTGCCAGCACTGGTGGAACACGGGTGGCATAGATCAGTGTGTCCTGATGCCAGCGGCATGGACCCCTGACGTCAGAGTGCTGGCACTGGAACCCCCCTCACTGCCCAAAATAAAAAGTTCCCTTGTAGGATGTGTGGGGCAGAGGAGGTGCAGAGGGGAGGGTAGGAGATCTGTAGACTGTGCAGCAGGTGCAGGGACAAGCGGGGCTGCAGGGGCATCTGTGCTCTGGTGATGTGCCAGCTCCCGTCCGCCCCTGCCCTAGTGCATCTCAGGAGCTGCTGCAAGAGCAGATCACAGAGTCACCAGCTCTTCCGCCCTGCACAGATGCTGGTGGCCCATGCTCCTGCAGACAGTCCCAGCGGGAGGTGGACCCCAGCTGCTGCCTGCCTGGGCTTGGGTGGCCGGATCAACGCTGCCTGATCACACCCACTCTTACCAGAAAAGCTTTGGTCGGGGCTGTTACATTCCTGGAAAAAGAAACCCCAAACAAAGCAACCCCTTCGAACAGCAGGGACTGTCCCAGCCTGTTCAGCTGTCACTCCCATCACACAATGCCACCGACGCCGCCCCGGCCAGCGCCAAAGTCACTCTCCAGGCCTCCTCCAGAGTCCTGCTCTGGAGAGGTGTGCCACCTCCGCCATGTTTGAACAAAAGAGACACATACTAGCAACCCTGATAAAAACTCCGATAAAAAAACTCCGGCAAGGAAAGGACAGTGGCAGAAGGCTAGGCTCGGATCTGCAGTGGGCGGCGGTGCCGGCTTCCTGGCTACCAGCCCTGATGAGGCATTACTGAGGGAGCCGCGCCCTCAGGACCGTCCTCCAGACCTTATTAGGGGAGGGGGCGTGGCTACAGGCATGGCATACTGGAATACTTAGTGAGTTCACTATCCTCGCGGATTCCAGGACTCGTGTGAAGAGGGCCAGACCCAACAGCCCATGAGTAATGGGAGACCAATGTAGTTATCCCCAAGTCAATGTCTTGTAGTCTCATTCATCCATTGCCGACAGAGAATTAATGACGCTGAGATATAATAAATTTTGCCAATAATTAATTACTGTGGTAATTAGTGACACCACTTGAGGAGGTGATTCTGATTGCATGCAAATCTATTGTAGACTGGCTTAAAGTTTTAGTGTACCTTTGGTTAAGCAGGGTGAAAGTTTTAAATGATCCTTTTCTGTAAATGTGATGATGTCACAGTAGCAAAACCTGTCAAGAACTTGAACTGTGTGTACTCTTATCAAAAAGAGGAGCAGGGGTAGAAAGGAGTCTAGGCCACTGATGTCACTTTAGTGACTGTATTACTTATTAATTTTAGACAGAGTAGTGGGTTTGTTTTTTTTTTCCAGGAAAACCTGTGCCTTGCTAAGGTTGCTAATAAGGCCACCATAGTTACCATGGGTGATGTAAGTATAGCTTGAGACAAGGGCTTATTCTTCTAGCAATTTTAATCTTTCTATATCCATTACAATAACATATAAAAATAGCCAGAATACTTAAGAACTCAGATCTGTATATTGTCATAGCCACTTGGGTCATGCTGGATAACTGTTAACTGCTCTCAAATATTCTGTTGTCTTTTAACTAGCTTATCAAATCAGTGAATCCCCGCTGCATCGCAACCTCTCCATTACGCCCCCGCACATTTGCGAAGTGAATTTATCACAGTTTTGATTCCACCATTTGTGAAATTTTGCATCTCGCACA
>WEKX01005739.1:16169-104655 GCA_013390025.1 Pitta sordida | reverse complement strand
GCACTCTCTGTGATAAAGGTCTTCGTAACATCCAGTCTAAACCTCCCCTTGACGTAGCTTAAGGCCTACTGTCAGACCTTGTTCTGGTGGTGACAGCCTGAGAGAAGAGATTTACATCTTCCCAACCTCCCTTCAGGTAGTTGAACAGCAACAGTTGAACAGCACTGAGGTCACCTCTGAGCCTCCTCTTCTCCAGGCTGAACAACCCCAGCTCCTGCAGTCGCTTCTCATCTTTTTCTTCCTGAAACTTTTCTTCTTCCCTTGTTAAATATGTTATCACAGAGGCGTCTCTGTCTCTCCTGATTGGCCTGGCCTTGGCTGGCAGTGGGCTCGGCCAGGAGCTGGCTGGCATTACCTCTGCCAGCTATGAGGGAGGCTTCCGGCAACTTCTCGAAGAAAAGCGTCCCCCATAGCCCCCTCCCCCGCTACCAGAAAAAAAACCAGCCACAGCAAACCCAACACAGCTAACATAAGAATTAACCTTTGCAGCTTCTGAATTCTATGTTGTCCACTCTCCTCCATGGAAGATTGAAGATAAAGATGTGCAGAATACAACTTCGTTACTTTAATGCTTTGCTTCTTAGAAAACTTTTATATTCCTTGTACAATAATGATCTGAGGAGCTAGTGCAGTTACAGTAACTGCACACCTATTATGATAGCCTGAGGCACTAGAAATAGTTTTACTGACTTAACAATGAAACCTTTTATCAATGTTTGTCATACTTCAAAGTATTTGCCACTGTGCTTTGTTAAAGCAGTGGAAAATTCTGAAGAATGTATAATGCTGTGTAATGCAATAGACTAAGGAAATGTAAAGGTGAATTTAGAAGGATTTCTCTTTGTCACAATAACAGCCTGTCATTGTCTTAAAAACTTAATTCTTTGAATTATAGATATTACAGGAATTAAATTCTTCTAGGGAATGCTATCACTTACTATAATAATTATTTTGATACATATTGTGAAACAACAACTGTAAGTGTAGAAAACCATTTTCTACAAGAATTATTATGAGGAGTTAGGACTCATTTCACTTAGAAGTCTTTTCTTCCTGAAAGAGGCATTTTTTTCCCAGAGCCAGCTTGGATGTTTCTCATTCTAGAAGATTTAACTCCCTGAAATGATAACTTTTTCCTAGGCAACCTTAGAGATCCTATGAAGAAGGGCCAGGCAGGGCATTAAGAAGGCCCAGAGAGGGAAAAGCAGGGCATTCTTTCGTGCCCAGTGTTCGCACTATTATGTTTTTTTAGTGTTCTTACCTTTAGAAATAAATTTTCGTAAATCCTTCCACTGCCTGGCATTTGGGGAGTACCTGCATTGCCTTTCTTCAAATTAACAATTATTATTTTTGGGAATGACCACCTTTACTTCTGTTGATCGTAAAATGTTACGGTGTATTATTCTAATCTTGTGGCAGAAAGATAGGTTTCTGAAAGAAAAATCAAGATTTTTAAGAAAACAATATATGTCGTCCTTGGTCAAGTGTCAAATAAGCAAGTATTGCATCCCTACCAAGAGGACTAAACTTTGGTTTCCATCCTCCAAAGTGAGTTTGAATCCTTTTAATCCTCAGTCCAATTCTCAGCAGCGTAAACAAGGCTACCAAATGCAGCCTGTATGATGAATGCTACTATGTCAGCACTGGCCATTCAGATGGCTTTAGCTTCACTGATTTTTAGTTTTCCAGAGGACTGTAACACTTCCAAAGTTGTTTAAAATCTGCCAAGTTTAAGTGAAGCATTAATCAGTGAAGAGAAAAGCTCAGTACATGAACTTTAATCTTGGAAATGTTGTTCTCTAAATTGCCAAAATAAATGCAGTTATTTGAAATTAGTCTCTTCAGTCAAAATATAGTTGAATTTCTGAAAGTTGGAGGACAGTTTTTCTATTAAGAAACTAAAGAAATATTGAATATAGTAAGCTCCCATTATATTGCAGGTTCACTTCTTCATGGGGTTATTTCTCCATGAAGATGGCACTATGTTTTGCAATGCATTTGCTGACAGTCATGGATATGCAAATTAACCCAACCCCTCACACCGCCACATGACCCGCCAGCACACTGCTCTGTCAGCCTGTGCCATGCATGACACATGGCCCCAAATGCTGGGGCATGGCTCCGCCAGCCCATGGCGGCAGAGCTGTTGTTGAAGCTGTTTGTGTTGAGGGTTGTTGGGGCAGTGAGAGACATGTGCTCTGATACCAGTCATGAGTGGGGACAAGCTGCTTTTTCTATCCCCTGGGCTGTGCTCAACAGCTAGCCTAACTTCCCATCAGACAGCCAGCTCTGTGCTTGTGAACGGCTGTGACACAGGTGCATTGCGTTGTTTCGCTTGCGAGTGGGGAGGTGTTCCAACTCCCCCCCCCACAAGCTGAGCTCACAGTGGCAATCTCTGGGCTGATAAGACAGGGCAGAAGCCGGTCCATGCAGCCAGAGACTGGTGGGAGACTGTCAGGGCTGTGCTAAGTGGCTGTGTCTGTTCTCCCCCTCTCTCCCATCAGGAGTTGCTGCTGCCACCACCTGCGCCAAATCAGGGGAAGCCCAGTTCTTCCTCACGGTGAGAGGGGGTCGGGAAAGGGCAGGAGGGGCAGCCCAATCTTGATTGCAGGCAGGGGCTGGCTGTGAGCAGTGGTGACGCATACAGTCTGCCCAGGTATCACTGGGACACAGCAGAGACAGTGGGATAGTCCTGCTGACAGCACTCAAGCCAGGACACAGGGGCACAGGCGGCTCTCTTGGCACCGGGATGAGCGGGACTGCTGCCCTGTTACTGTGGTGATGATCCACAACAGTAACTAGGGCCCACTGGGTCCTGCCCCTGGGACACCATCCTAGCCATCCTGCTGCCAGGACTAGCTGTGTCAGCAGTGGGCTGTGGGGTGCGGGGTTCTTTGGTGCTGTTGGGGACACTGGAGGAGGCAAAGTAGAGCTTGCCTATGTCATTGCAGAGTGGGAGTGGGGAGTGTGTGTGTCCATGTGTCTGCTGTGCCACAGGTATTGCTGTGTTTCTGTGGAAACACGCAGGGGGACATCAGTGGCCGCCCAGCTACTGTCGCAGATCATCACCTTGGTAATAGCGCTGTGGCCCTGTGTGGGCGGCTTCCCGGGCGGGACTATCCCACTGGCCTCGCTGTGTCCTGGCGATACCTGGGCAAGCTGTATGCAGTGCTGCTGCCGCCACTCACAAACAGTCCCTGCCAGCAAGCAAGATGGGGCTGCCACCCTGTGTCCTTCCCCATCCCTCTCCCACCATGAGGAGGGCCTGGGCCTCCCTCAGTTTGGCACAGGTGGAGGCAGCAGCAATGCCTGATGGGAGGGAGGGGGAGAACAGACACAACCACTGATAGCAACCCGAACAGCCTCCCACCAGCATCCACCCACATGGACCAGCTTCCACCCTCTCTTATCAGCTTGAAGATCACTGCTGTGAGCTCAGCTTGTGGTAAGGAGCTGGAACACCTCCCCTCTTGCAAGCAAAATGAGGCGATGCGCCTGCGCCGCAACCATTCACAAGCACTTCCTGCTGGGAAGTTAGGCTTGGGTTCTGTGCTAGCTGTTGAGCACAGCCCAGGGGGGAAGAAAAAGCGTCTTGTCCCTACTCACCATTGCTATCAAAGCACAGGTACCCCACTGCTTCAACAATCTTCAACAACAATAGCTTTGCCGGCATGGGCAGGGTGGAGCTGTGCCCCAGTGGTCAGGGCCGTGGGTACTGCATGGCACGGGAGGTCAGAGGTGTGCTCTGGTGGTTGAGGCTGCAGGTCCTGCGTGCCATGCCCTGGGGGAGCCATACCCTAGCGGTCAGTGCCGTGGATCCTGTGTGGCACCATCCAACAGAGCGCTCTGAATCTCGGAGGAGCAGGATGATGGGTGGGGCTAATTTGCATATTAATGAGCTGCCTACCTTCGCGGAGTGAGGACTTCATGATGGCCTCGGAGACCTGTGACTCTGTGATAATCATGGGTAGACTGTATAGCTTTTGTTTGAATATGGAGTAACATTGAGGAAGAAATTTTGATTCTTATAGCAGGATCAACGTGACAAATTGCTTTTGGATTTAACTAGTTCTGTAAATCAAAAGTGCTAAGAATATCTTTTTTGCTTATAGAAAAATCATACAAGACTTCTGATTCTAGAAGACTGGTAAAAGCACACTGATGGTTAAAGTTATGAACCTAGTTATGTTCCTATGCTTAAGAATTTTGACATCTCTTCAACCTCCTGCCTTTGGGAGTGTGTACATATTTTGTGAAGTTACTTGTTCTGTTCTAATTTACTACTGGTGTGGAATCACTTCATTGTTTGCTAACTCTTGACAAAATTAATCTTGGTTGCACAGAGGAGACAGTAAATTGAATATCCCTGCATATTCACGAACAACGTCAAGAGTACTGAAGAGCCAGGCACTTCAAGTGTTACCCTTGTGCTATAGCAGTCAAAGATGCAGCCCCAGCTTTTATTTTTCCCCGCTTTAAATGTTGTGAAATTGATTGGGTTTTATAATGAAAGTGTTGGGCAACTCTAATTGACAATATTAACTCAGTAATTTGAGACAGGCCCACAGACCTGCTCCTAAATATTTTTTTTGGCTATTAGGCTATGATTTTTGGTCCAGCTTATCTGGTTGCCAGCTGGCTCTGGCATGTGATGTGCTGGCACAAAAAGTAGCTGTGACGTTGCAGAGTGCTGAGGGTTTATGCTTATGCTTTAAATCTATATACAATAACTGCCTGCCTAGGAAGCATGTGTACCAATGTATGTAATTTAGCTTTCATTAAAATATTTTTTCAAGGATGTCGAGGAAACAAGTCTTTAACCCGTGGTGTTTGTAGATTAGTCTGCTTAATTGTGTTGCAAGCTCTGTAAGTTCAGTGAGTTGGAAGAGTGTGGCCTTTTGACATAAATACACAAGGAAAAGAAGTCAGCATAAAAAACATAAATTAAAGATCTGCTTGAGCAAACTGCATTTCCTGATTAGGAATAAATTAGTGATATAAAAGCAAAGTGAGACACTTCTGAATCCAGGTAGTACAATCGGGTCTCCTATATCGCAGACCCGCAGTCTAAATCAGGGTCCGCGAAGCCCTACTTCCGTGTTGAACGGTGGCCACGCCGCCCCCGCAGCGGCGATGGCAGGTCGTGCAAGCGCAGTTGCAAAAACGGGCCTCCTTCGTCGCTAAAAATTCATGCCACTAAGATCTGAAGCCACAATATAGGGGGGTGCGAAGTGCAAGAGGGCCAACTGTATATCTACAGAGGCCTTAACTTTTCAAACCTGCAGTGCAAATTAACANTAAAGATGTTGAACAGTACTGGGCCTTTCATTGCTGCTGTTAGCCTTTCCTTTCTGCTCGAGTTGATATACATATACAGCATTCAATGCAAAGGATCTAAAGCTGTTCTTTTCATAAGTATTTATTAAATAAACAGGCTTGTGAAGTGATGCATGGTTTTGGCAATAAGGCAACCAACTGGGAGAGAACAAGAACAAGGGATTAGAGCTAACAGAACAAATTTCCATTGAATAATTGTTTAACCTTATCACTGAAACATTTCTGAAAGCCTAAGTTTGATGGTTATGTAGTTTGGCAGTTGCTTTCAGTATTGGACCCATACAGATTAAAATGGTTTAGAGCTACCAGAAAGTTTCTAAACTCCCATTTCAAGTTATGTTGCTTCGTACAGACTTTATTTCCTTATGTTAAAGAAATAGTCAACAATAATCAGGACTCAAGAGGACAGATATAATTAAGTTTTCAAATACTAGTATTTTGCTGGAGCCACAGTCAAACGAGTTCTCTGCTGGTGCACACAGTTAGTTCTTGAGTTTTATTCAGGTACTTCCTTCTAACAGAAGATAAAACTGTAAGGCAGAAACTTAAAACGTGGCTTAAGTAAAGTAACAGCCCAAAATTTACACTGCTTTTAAAATGGTTTCTTTGATTGTTTAGGATTGTTCTAAGGTTTGCATTTTAGGGGTTAATTTGGATTACATATAAACTTATTTTTCTTGTGTTTTATCTTTTGCCTTTGTCTCCTTAATTGAAAGTATATTAATCTGCATAGAACTAAAATCCTTTGTTTTTTAAAGCTTGAAACTAAGTAGTTTTCAAAGGGAGATTTATAGAACATTGGAATATTTTAAGATAAGTTTAAAATTACAGCAATCTTGGTCAAATGCATTCAATATGATGACTTTCAAAGAAGGCTGTATATTTTTTTTTTGTTATCTGATTAACTTAAGAGTTTTAGAATACCTTACTTTGTTGTTTTTTTGTTTGTTTGTTTGTTTAGTCTGAGGTTTGTCCATTGTCTGTTCATCTCTCATCCTGTACTGGCTTTTCTACTTTAACTTGACATATCTTCCTGTTTTTCAAAAGATAGAAAAAAAGGCAATGAGCAATGTAGGCCTTGAAGTGTAGAGTATTCAAAAGACATTTCTTTAATTCTTTTTTGATGTATTTCTCTTTCAGGATAACATTTTGTCATCTGCCTTTCCAAAGCAAATGGCTCTATGTTGGCACCGAAAGAGGAAACATTCACATTGTCAATGTGGAATCATTTACTCTCTCAGGCTATGTCATCATGTGGAATAAAGCCATTGAACTGTGAGTTTAATCAAGTATTGTGTGCTGAGGAGAGGGAACAGAAGTGTCCCAGATGTTATTAATATCAGTTACAGAAATGTCATTGTTATCTAGAGTGGCCTCCATAATAGTCTCACTACACTAAATACATGATCTAAGTACGTGGTCATATAAGTACTTTGTTTTCATGCCTGTGAAGTGTTAATGTTAATAAATATGTTTCTACCTATAATACTATTTTATCATAGTGCCTGGTCACTTCTACAGCTTTTGCATTGAAGACCAAGGTGTAAAGTATTTTAAAAGGGCTGATAGAGTCTGAGTTTAAAATCACTGTCGGAAAAGGTAAATTTAAACAAGTCTATTCCAAGAATAAAATATATTTGATAGGTATTGTCATTGCTCTTCCTTTTTTAATGACAAATTTATGTGTACAAATAAAATGGTTTGTGAGTGAAAAGATCTAGTTGTATACTACTGTTCCTGTGCTGGTACTTTGTTCCTAAGAAAGTTACATGAAGTGCATCACTTGCCAAAGTGTGTTGAAACAAACCCAGGTTTTCATTAGTCCATCTTCTTCAATAGGAAGAAATCAACATAAAGTGTTAATTCTGTGTTAATGTTACAATGGCCACCTTGGGAAGATTATGCATATGGCAAAAAGTAAACATTTTAGCCAACTGTGTCAATTCTGTAATGACAGGTGTTAAGATAAATTTTGTGCTGCTAATGGCTTGCGCTTTTTGGTTTTTTTAATAGGCAGTAAGTAAGTATTTCCTTAAGACAGAAACTAAGTATCTACAAATAGAAACACTATGTACGGGCTTGAAGATAAAAGTAACTCTATGTTGAAATGAAGTCTGTATCTGCAGGATCTGTATTACTTGCAACACACGCATTTCGAGATGCAGTTTAGGGCAGGAGAAATTTTTTTGTAATGAAAGTATTTCTTTTTCAGTTCATCCAAATCTCACCCAGGACCTATTGTCCACATTAGTGACAATCCAATGGATGAAGGAAAGGTAGGATATGTTTAAACATTATTCAATACCTTGTTTTTCAAACAAGACTTCTTTTTAAAATATAGATAGCAGTGCTACCTAAGGAGGGTTTAAGTATATGAGAACGATGTTGAAAGCATAAAGGAAGCATAAATCAAGGTTTTAGGCCCTGAAAGTAAAATGATGCAAGGTGAATGTAGGACACATTACTGGAATAATTAATCTTGTAATCAGAAGCATTTGAAAACATTTGAAAATGCATAGCTGCAAAGCTTCTGGAAAACAAAAGCAGAGAATTTTACTTATGGTGATAAAAGTTAAGATGTTACAAAACCCCCACCTTATCATAACCTGAGTGTTGAAAGTGTAATGAAAAATAATTTAAACATTATCATGCTCTTGGGTGCTGTTGTTTCACAACTGTAAAATGCTTATTTATATAGCATATTTATATAGCATACCATACCATACTCTGTCTTCAGATTAACTAATCTGAGACAGTATTTTTAGGGAACTTAAGGTCTAACTCACATTTTAAGCAATCTATTATAATTACTAGATGCTGTCTGCTAATGAAACTGGCCTGTAGACCGACTAAATACTTAAGAAAAGTAAACTCAACTAAAATGTGTAAGAACTATGTATTAGACTTGTCTTTTCATCTTGTCAAGAGGTTCATCTTGTTCACCTGCTCACCTGTTCATCTTGATAAGAAGACTTACAGTGCATGTTCTTGAAGCCCTCACAAGACAGGAATTTTTGCCCTGCAGCATAGCAGCCACAAAAAGATGAGCTGTGAACTCAGTGGTCATGAGTTCCTTCTGTGTTAAAGTAAATCTACAGATAGTACCTTTTGCTTTGGGATGTCTGTTATGAGGCCCATGCCAAAACAATGTAGAATGCTTAAATTAATGAATTAAATCTTCACTGTGAAATAAGAGAAAGCAAGGAGTTAAAGTGTTAGCATGCCCTCTGTAGGTAACAGCAGTTCCTGTAGTACCAAATCATCCATTCCCCACCGAAGTCGTGATTGCAAGTCTGTTCTTCAGGTAACAGACCTCCTCTGCAAGATTTGCATTGGTATCACAGGGCTAACATACTCTGGAGAGTTTGCAGATGCTTTAGCTTCTGTGCCCCATGTAGTTATTAGGACATCTAAGTGCTCAGTGATCTGCTGCTAATTTTGTTTCGATTCCTTGGTCCACACAGAAGAGTAAGCAGGAGGGGTTTTCCTTAATTTTGACAGCAGGAATAAAGCAAAATATTAAAGAAGTATGTATTTGAAAACAACAGTGTTATATGACGCTTTTCCAGAACTGTGTAGACCTCTGGCAAAAGTGTGGTTATAACTTAGCCAGAGAGACCTTGATTCTGCTTTAAGTGTATCTTCTTTAATGACATCACTCCAGATTAATCAGGCATAAGCAATTGAATAGTGTAATGAATTAAATACTGCATTACTATTTTTGTCAGTGTAGTGTCACAAATATCCTAGAGTTTTGACCTCCCATGTGTGAAGAATGTTCAAGGAGAGAGAAAATTTTGATTACTAATGTTCTACATATGCAGGAGACATAATTTTTCATTTACTTTTTGTTTGACATGTAGTAGATTAAACTGAGAAGAGAGGGAATAATACAACCGTTTTTGCAGTGGTTTGAATGTTTAGTGAGTCATAAGCTTACACCTGAGGTTTTAGTCCAACAAAGAATTTAATGAGAGGAGTTTTTTTTATTAGGATGAAGCTCGCTGCAATAAGTGCATAACTAGTGGATTTCTCTGAAGAGTTAGATTTGAATCACATTCCAGCCTTATGGACTCTAGAATACAAATGCAATGAAGCTATGATAGTTTCAGAAAAGACAAATGGTCTATTTGTTTTGGTGTATTCCACCCCACATCTAATTATTGTCAATTAATTTTTTTAAAAATACTGTTTTTATCAATCAGGCTATCAATTACTGTTTTAGACTCTGACCTTGCACTTCTCTTATTTCGCGTAAGAAAAATATTGCTGAAAAAAACCTCATGCAGTTACAAGAAGTCCATATGTACTCACTTTTAAAATCTGTGCATGCTATTAGTCTTCTCTTTTTCTAATGTTTTAAGTTAAAAAGTTATAAACTATGGCTTATGATCAGCTAGTTAATTTAAAGTAATAGTGTACCTATTGCTAATGGGAAAAACTAAGTGTTCACTTTTACTAGATCAAACATTTCTAATTTTTATGTTGTTTTAGTATTGTATAGCACTGAAAGAGGCGAAATGGTAGGAGATCCTTTGTCATTTTTCACACCTTGAAAATCTTAACATGCTGAAAAGACTGTCCAGGCAAAACCTCTAGGTAGGTCAATAAATCAGATTAACTTGGATCTCCAAGTTCTACTGCAGTGACGTGTGCGAAGGCAGTGGCTTCTAACTTGCAATCCGAAAGACACTCCTCAGGGTAATTTGCTTACAGGAAATAGGTTGTTTCAACAGAGTAAATCTTGGCAGCCAACTACTTTTTTTTGTATGTCCATGCTGGGGAAAAACTGAAAGTGAAGGCATACTACTTAATCCTAGGAGGAGCTTTTGCTATAGCAACATTGCTAAAAGGAGAGATCTCACAATCTGAGTTCTCACTCCCTCCAGAAAAACTTAAATCTTGCAAAAAGATTATTTGGGAAATTATCTTGTTGAATTTCTCTAGCTTTCCCCCTATGAACAAGCAATGTTTTTGGTCTTCCTTTAGCCAGTTATCTCAACTGTGATTAGCACCTGGAGAAAGTCTATAGTATTTAGTTTCTTTGTAGACAATGAACTCTTACCTAGAACTTCAGAGAGGATAATGTATTCTTCCAGCAGAATGAATTCCAGTGAGGAAAGTACACAATGAAGTACTCTTTTTAGAGTACTGCCCCTCCTCCCCCACTCTCATTCCGCAAGGTTTAACATTGATTTTTCTGGAACTCAAAATTATTTCCAAGGAATCTTCAGAAGGATGCTTTCATTTTTTTTCTAATTTTACATGAATGTCCATTGTATTTGCTGCAACTTCAGGAGGATGAGTACAAGGTAAACCTTTCTGACATTGAGGTCTTCACCTCTTCAACTAATTTTGATTTTATGACTACTTTCAGTTACTGCATGTAGTATTATGCTGCATATCTTCAGGACAAGTACTACAGGCATTGCAAATGGTATAATTTTGCTTTTCCATATAAAGACTTATTGGATCTACTTCTTAATGCAGCTTCTGATTGGCTTTGAATCTGGAACGGTGGTATTATGGGACCTGAAGTCCAAGAAGGCAGATTACAGATACACACATGATGAGGTAACATTTCTCACCTGCGTTTCTTATGCTGAAGATATCATTCACTACTCTGATAATGAATTTTATTTTTCTTGTAATTTCTTCTGCTTCTGTCAGGAGTGAGTCAATAAATAGGTCTCTTTGAAATTGCAAGTACTTTAAGTTTTCTCTAAAAGACCAATACAGTTTGGATAATAAACTTCAAACAGGTTCACTGAGTTGAAGTTCGTGATGTAATGAATAGCGACATGGATTGGATTTCTTCACTGATTTTTTGTGGGTGAAGATTTCAGAACTTTTTCCGTTAGTCATCTCGCCTTTTAGACTTTCACCTGTATTAAAAACTTGAGTCTTAAGTTGAAACTAGGTGGTATAGCAATTTCTGTAATTTGGAATCGTTTGCATGTTCTGAAAACTGGGAGAGGGAGGGGCAGAAGAGGAAACCACTAAACAATCTCACTACAGCATTTGTGTAAACACATTTTTTCTGTAGGATAAGATGAAGTTTTGAAATAAGATTGGGGGAAGTTTTAAAAATCCAGTAGCGTTAAATGGCATTATTTTCAAAGCTTTATTCTTGAGAGAATAGACTTTTTGAAAGACTGAGAATAAGGAAAATCATGTAGCACAATATGCAAGTTAATGTTTTGTTTAAAGATAACATAAAATTGATCTCATTTATATTTTATTGATTGTAAAAGGACTGTGTCATTGTTCAGTGCCAGCTAGGCCTGTTACTTGATTCACAGAAGGTGTGAAATCTTAGCCTGGTCCTGAGCTGTTCACGAGATTCTATTTAAGGGATTGGAGGGGCGAGGGCAGGTTTTGTGCCAGTTCTGGTTCACTACTTGTACTTGTGTGTTCTATCAATTAAGAGTTGCTTTGAAGGGGAAGTGTCTGAAGTATTCTAAGCCTTAGATCATCAGAGCTGAGTGAGGTTTCTTTGTATTCAGAAATCTCTGTATAAGCCTTAAAGTATGAAGAAAATTTTTCTCTCCTCCATTTTTATTGCATACACCTAATTAATACCCTCTGTAATTTTTTTCATAAACTTGTTCAAGTCTCCGCCATCTTTTTGTAGTCTTCAGCTCTTCCTGTATCTCTTATTCTTCATGCTCTTATCTAACTTTTTTCAGCCATTCTATTGTATCTTTCTTTTATAAAACAGAAATGCAGCAGCATGGTGTATTCAGGATGTGGACATACTGAATTCATGATGTGGAATAATAGTCTCTGGTTTTGTTTTCTTTTTATCTTGATCTTGATACTGAATTGGCCTTTTGATGCTGCAAGCATTAAGCAGACACTTCCTTGGAACATCCTACTGTAAAATTAGTCTTATTCTTCAGGTCAAAGTTGTGGCATTTATGCATCACTTCACGTTTACATATGTGAATAGTAAAAAATTAAGCATTTCTGCAAATTTCCACTGGAATCCTAATTTCTACCTTGAATATACTTCGATAGTCTCAGAAGACTGTACTACTGTAATATGGTTATTCTAATTTCCCAAGTTGCTTACAAAGAAACTGAGCAGAACAGGTCCCTGAGGGTCTCTACCAATTACCTTCATTCATGAGCTAATCAATTAGCACTAGCACGTCTTTATTTCAGCTTGCTTTACTTTCTTATACCTTAACCAGTTATTTGTCTTTTTAAGAATATGTAGTCTGTTTAGTCTTAGTTTCTTTTTAAGATATGTTGTTGAAAGACTTTGAAAATTGTGTCGGTAGCTCAATTGGTGTTTCTGTTACCCATGTGCCTGTTAATGTTCTTGGAGGTTTGTTTCCTATAATTACCTCTTGCAAGAAGCACTGGCAATTTCTACATGGTTCATTATACTTATCCATATGACAATTAACTCTGTTCTTTATTAAAGTTCTGTTGCAGTTTTTAGAAACTTACCTAAACATAATTTATTCTGATTTTCTCTGGATTTTGTAGTCCATTTGTTTAAAAATTGACTAAATACTTGTCTCAATATTTTCTGAACCAATGCTGATTTTAGAGATTGCAAAGAGCAGCGAATAGTTCAGATGTTATGCCTTTTGATTTTCTTTAGGTTTTATGGTTGAATACATCTAGGTGTTCAATATGGTTTTTTGGTTGCAAAGGAGGTAATGAAGTACCTCAGGTCAGATCTTTTGGTAAAAAAAATGTGTATTATCACAACTTGGGTATGAATAGGGAGGAGAGAGAGACAAAAATGAAGATCTGTCGGGTGAATTAAATGAATTTCACTGTTTTCATTGGTGAGAATCAACATACATAAAGCTGCTTAAAAAAATTCTGGCCATTTAAGTTCCAAAAGTTGAAATATACATTTTCTGTTCTTTCAGATTTCTGTTCACAAAATTATCTCATTGGAAAAAGAGTTACTGCGTGAAAATACAACAATATAGTGTTTTGAGCCCATGCTTGTGTCCTGTGCACATCCACAGAGACATCAAAAAGACATGTATTACTTGAACGTAATAATCTTATCTCATGGTTTTTGTATGGAAAGTATATTTTTCCCAATAGTGGAAAATTCTGGTTAGCAAAGCTCAAATAGGTGCTTGCAGTTATTCTCTGCATGCTGTCCATCACTGAAAAATGCTTCAATGCTACACTAAGGAGGATGGGTTTTTTTCTCCCCCTTGTACTACAATGAAGACTGTATTTTTGATGGATAAAGTATGACTGAAAATGCTACTTAAGAAAACTTGCCATGGGTAAATTAAGACATAAAAAGAGTTGTATTATTTAATTAGAAATTTCTCTGATTTGCTTTTGATGTCTAATGTCATTGAGAAAGGTGTAAGGATAAAATTATAAGAAAATACAAAACTTATGCTGTTCTGTTTTTTCTCTTTTCTTGCATAGGCTATCCACTCTGTGGCTTGGCATCATGAAGGAAAGCAGTTTATTTGTAGTCACTCAGATGGTACCTTGACCATATGGAATGTAAAGTCTCCTACCAAACCATTCCAAACAATCACTCCACATGGTAAAATGAAAATGGATACCCACAATGTTTGACAGCTCTTAAAACACAACCAACTTCTTTTTAATAGCAATATGTTTTGCAAAAAACTAGTATTAAAAATGCACTTAAAATGCAAGTAAAAAGCTTTTTTTGTCATATCAAGTTCTGATAGATTTCACTAAAAAAAGTCTTTATGAAATAAGAATCCAAATCAATGCAATTTTTCTCTAAATCCCTAAACTTCAGGCTTGCTTTTCACTCAATAACACTGATCTCAAAGTTAACTAATGCGTATTTTGCAGGGCTTGCTTTTTGCTTCATGTTAAAAATCCCATATGTTGTTTAAAGTGCTATAAGCAAGCATCTGTTTTATGTATAAATGTGTAGATTTCCATGTAAATTCTTGGAAAGGCTTGTAACAGAGTAAGACTGGCATCTCATAATATGTTCCCCCTTCTGAGGTCTTGCATTAATGTTGATCTAGGAAATTAACATTACATGTTGTTCCTCTGTGAAATATGCTGCTCCTATTCAAATAAGTTATACACAAATGCCAGGCTTACAGGGTGTGCATATCTCTAAGTCATGTCTTAGCAACTTATTTACTTCAGATTCTTAAGTGTGAATGTAACAGTGAGGATAATCTGTGAGGTTATAGTTGTAGTGCAGGGTGCTATAGTTAAGCATCCTGGTTTATCTGTCTGAGCCTCCAGCAAGGCCATGTTTAATGTACTAACCATGGACTAGAGTGCAAAAAAGAAGCTGTGGATTTCCATATGATCCTAAAGCAGTTTTAAGGTAAACTGTTACTGTAGTAGTAAAACTACTTTGACAAGACTACCCTTATTTTAATATGTTTCACCCCTTTTAATAAGCATTATTTTTACTATGAGCTGGAAATTATCTTTTCTCCAGAAGTTCATAGTTGTATCATAGTTTGTCAATGTTTGGATAGAAAAGATGTATATTTACACCATACTCTTAATTTCTACTGACTCTAGAAAAATTGTATTTGTAGAAGCTTCAGTTGCTAATATAATACAATTGAGGAAGAGAGGGTTTTCTTGTATCGGAGTCTAGCCCTGAAGGACATTGCTCAGGATAAATCTCACTTTAATTGTTATACAGTAGACACTACATAAACTTTAAATTTCCTAGTACTACTTAAAACAGCACTTCAGGGGATGATTGTATTTTTGAAAACACATATTCCACAACACTTAGGTTTAGGGTTGGGGGGGGGAGGTTCCTAAACATTCTAGATTGGTGTATTGAGAGTTTTCACCATTTTTTAATTATTATTCCAAGACATACTTTATAATTGTCAAAACTGTTGAATATATGTTAACATGAATGTCCTCAAGTTGTACAGTGAATTTCATTACTCGCCATGATGAATTTTAAGATTTATATAAGAAATTAATCTACTCTAGGAAAGCAGCTGAAGGATGGAAAGAAGCCAGAACCCTGCAAACCTATCCTTAAAGTGGAATATAAAACAACTAGGGCTGGGTAAGTCTTTTTTTGTATGCAAACTGAACATATATAAAAGAAATGCAGCACTCTGGGTATGTACTTTGTTTCCCAGTTGTTGGGATGCATATTCTGATGTTACTGAGCTATGGTAAAACAGCTTTGTTTTAGATTTGATACATGTGAATGAGTTTAGGTTCGATACATATGAATATTTATAATATATGTAAATCTTAACTTAGGTAAAGAAACTGCTAATGCATTATCTGCATGCTTCTTTCATGCTAGTAAAATATGTGTTTATTTTTGCTCAATTTTTGAGAGTATTTAAGGAAAAACAGAGGCTGATAAAGCACAGAAGACACTAAACTACAGACATGATAAACTAAACTTTGACAAATAATGGCCTGATCCCAGTATTCTAAATTCTGAATACATGTTCTTCCCAAAAGAAATGTTATTAACAGAAGCTTTTCTAGTAGAGTGCAGCAATTTACGCAATGAAATGGGCCTAATTATGCACATTGAGAATATAAAAAAAGCATTAATTGCCGCAAGAGACTCAGATGCAATTACAGTATCTGGAGTAGCATGTTTTGTGACCAAGACTGCAATTAGGACTGATAGATTTCATGAACTATATGGAATTTCTTTTATTTGTGATTTTAAAGTGCTTCAAAGTGTTTTAGTGAAAAGTGTAATACAAAGAAAATATTAATGGAAACCTGTTTGACTAATTTCAAAAGCTGATTTTTTTTTAAAATATTTTTCTGATTGATTGGTTTTTGTGGTGGTTTTTTGTGGGTTTCTTTTTGGGATAGGTTTCTTTGGGTTTTGTTTGTTTGGGTTCTTTTGTGGGTTGTTTTGCTTCTTCTTGTTTTTTGGGAGTTCATGGTTTTCTTCTACTTTTGGGAGCTTTGTGTATTTTTCTTTCCAGTTATTCAAATCCATAGAAGGCTGATACTTAAAGGATTCACTGTAGTTTACTACATGTTAGTGTACTCATATTTGCAGTATCAGGGGTTTTATGTATTTTTATTTTTTTTCTAGAAGTGAGGAAATAGGCTAGCCTCCAGATGTATGAAAAATCTATGATCAGCTGGAAACCATGTTTCACTTGCAGAAGTCTACATCTGTCTGCATAATCCTTCCTCAAGTGAAAGATCAAAAGCTGATCTAAAGAAAGATAATAAAAAAATCTCATCCTCAGCAAGTTACAATTTCTGCAATCAAAAGCTTTCTGTTCTGGATAGTCATTCTGAAGGAGAAGATGAGTTTGAAGCTTGTTCTGTGGCATGATAGTATTACAATGTAAAAACCAGTTTACTTTTCATGCAGGTTACAGAGAAGATTATTCTATTATAATTTCTAAGAATACATGGATTTTTTGGGAGGCTGCTTTTCCTAGTGTACATGTATTTCAGTTTGGACTTAATTTTTCAGCTTTACTTGTAGTCTTAAAAGAATTTTAAGGTGAGGCAGGACTACATTTTGATACTTAACCCATCAAAGTTTTTCTCTTTGCAATTTGAAGTGGTTATGTATGAATTAGATAAAATTTTAGCTTTTATCTAAAACATTGTCACTTCTTGTTCATGGTTTACTTTCTGTAGCACAGAGGAAAATGACTTCTGGACAGGATAAAATTTCCTCTAGGTACTGAAACAATATAAGCAATATAACATTATAACCTTGCTTTTACAGCAATCTACTACAGTATGTCCCCACTTCATTGCGACCTCTCCATTGCATCTCTCCACAGATCTGCAAGGAAAATTTCCCACAGTTCGGTGTCAGGCATTTGCGAGGTTCCACCGCCAACGCATGCGCAGTGCTCTTGTCCACTGACGAGCGGTGCTGGCGGTCCCTCTGGGGCAGGACTAGGCCGGCCCTGCAGGGAGGGAGCGGCGTTTCTGTGGCTTGCCGGGGGCTGTGGGACAGGGACCGTCATTGCAGAAGACAGAGCAGGGCCCTGTGTGGCGTGAGGAACCAGATGGGGATGAGTCCTCCACCTGCCTACGCTTAATTAATGCAGGTCCCTGAGTGTCGCTCGCTCGCCTGTGTGTGCAGAGCACCTGCAAGCAAGCAGTTCTTGTGTTCGTGGGTCTGTGTTACTCTTTCCCTGGCTACAGGCGAGGAAGGGAACTGCCCCAGG
Source organism: Pitta sordida (assembly GCA_013390025.1). Classification (NCBI taxonomy): domain Eukaryota; kingdom Metazoa; phylum Chordata; class Aves; order Passeriformes; family Pittidae; genus Pitta; species Pitta sordida. The sequence goes on along the minus strand of WEKX01005739.1, from coordinate 87,169 downwards.
AAAGTGGGGCTGGCAATGTCGTGTCAGCGGGACATGCTCACTCTGCTGCCGCATCCCGTCTGCGGTGCCGGGACACAAGGCCAGGACACAGGGCCAGGACACAGGGCCAGGACACGGGGCCGGAACATGGGGCCAGGACGTGGTGGGCACGAACCTAATCTCCTTTTATGATCTGGTGACTTGCCTGGTTGACGAGAAAAAGGCCATGGATGTTGTGTACTTGGACCTTAGCAAAGCCTTTGACATGGTTTCCCATGGTAAGCTTCAGAAGAAACTCTTAGAGCATGGACTGGATAGAAGCATTTTATGTTGGGTTAGGAACTGATTGGATGGACGAGCTCAGAGAGTGTTGGTGAATGGTGCCACATCCAGCNTGACAAGGATGGTGAAGGGACTGGAGGACAAACCCTATGGGGAGCAACTACAGGAACTGGGGTTGTTCAGCCTGGAGAAGAGGAAGCTCAGAGGTGACTTGATTGCTGTTTACAACTATCTGAGTGGAGGTTGCAATCAGGTGGGTGTGAATCTCTTCTCTCAGGCTGACGACACCAGAACAAGAGGACATGTAAAGACAGAACAAGAGGACAAATAAATTATGGAGAGTGGCTTGGTGAGTTCATCTGCTAGTTCTTTCATCACCCTCAGATGGATCCCATCTGGTCCCGTGGACTTGTGAGGATCCAAGCCGCTCAGCAAGTCTCTAGCTACTTCCTCCTGGATCACAGGGGGTTTATATTGCACCTCTACTCCTTCCGTCAGCCCACTAGTCCAGTTGTCCTGCTGGCAATCTGTCTTACTGTTAAAAACAGAGGCAAAGAAGGTATGAAGTATTTCTGCCTTTATGTTTCTTATTGTCTTTAACAGAAACAGCTAGTTTGAGTTCCGTCTGGGCCTTTGCCTCTCTAGTTTTTCTCCTGCATGACTTGACGACTTCCTTAAGTACACCCTGACTTACCTCCCCCTTTTTCCAAAGGCTGTACATCCTCCTTTTTTCCCCTACTTCTTTCAGGAGCTCTTTGCTCATCCAGAGCGGTCTTCTGCCCCTCTGACTCATTTTTTGGCACACTGGGATCACCTGCTCCTTCGCCTTCATGAGCTCATTCTTAAAGTATGTCCAGCCTTCCTGGACCCCCCTGCCATTAAGGGCTGTTTCCCATGGTACCCTCCCAATTAAATTCTTAAGCAGTCCAAAGTCTGCCCTCTAAAAATCCAGCATGGAGGTTTGGTTCATGCGCTTTCTCATCACACTGACGATTGAAAACTCTGTGATCTCATGGTCACTACATCCCAGATTTCCTCCAACCACAATATCTCTTGGCCTTCTGCAAGTAGTTTTACAGATTCAACTGATGAAGAAATTCGTATAAGGGGATTACTTCTAAGTCTGCTGAAGCAGAACTATTTCAAAGAATCCCAGTAGCTGCTAAAAATACTGTACAGTCAACCCTCTCTACTTTGCGGTTCCTCATTCACGTTTTCACCTCTTCATGGTATGATTTTTCTGTGATTGAAGAGATTGGTTTCACGGGACATTCACGACTGCGTCTGTGAGAGCTGACAGACATGAATATTCAAACTAGGCAGTCATGAATATTCAAATTAGCCCCAGCTGTCATGCCACATGGACCACCGATGCACCGCTCTGCCTGTGCCGCCCACTTTGTGCTGTGGCGCTCGGAGCAGATAGCAAGCGTTCCACCCATGCAGCCTGCCCCGCTCTGCGCTGAGAGGCTGCACTATGCTCAGGGTGCCTGCCCTGCGTGGTGGTGCTTGTAGCAGGGAGCAAGTGCTCTGACCCTGCAGCCCACCCGACATGGGAACCATGGAGCTGCAGCAGGGAACGCAATGGAGATAGCCCCCATCCCACCTGGTCAGTCCCTGGGAAGCTAGACGGAGGCTCCCTAAAAGCACGCATATGCTGCAGCATTGACTCCAGCCTATGGCGGTACTTCTGACCCTTCCCCACCATGCTCCCTTCCCTGAAAGCACCAGAGAACGCAGGGGAACAAAGGCACTGCTGCTTGTAAGTTCTTTTTCTTTTCCCTCTAAGTCCCCAGTCTGCTCCGATTCTCCACCATGCAGTTACCAAGCCAAAACATTACAGCAGTATGTACAAACAAGTATGTGCCTTTCTTGGCTTTTCTTAACATACGTTAACTAAGACAAGTACCCTGATTAACATGTGAATCTAGAAGATGCTGACCACTTTGTTGCTAAATCGCATCACCATGGCAATGCTGCTGCTGAGAGCACACTGGCTGAGCAAGGTCCCAGCAGCCCCTCTCTCCAGTTAAAGCTTACAGGCTTCAGGACCCCATGACTCCAGTGGGAGCGGAGCCGGGGCTGATGCTGCCAGCAGACGTAGTGCTGCCTCACAACTGTTGTCCTGCCAACAGGACTGGGCTCTTTTGTAGCCAGCCCTGGCGCTTAGAGTGTTCTTGGGATGCCGGCACAAGCCTGAGCATGGTACAGCCTTTGAAACCCCACTTTAAATGTGTGTGCTGCAGCAGTGCACATAAAAGCAAGGCGGCAGCTCCAAAGTGAAGGAGATGAACTGAATCCCCCTGACGAATTGCAGCACTGCCACCCTCCCTCCTCCTCCAAGACCAGCACTACGTCCTGGCACATCTGTCAGGGGCCTTGCCAGCCCAGGCTTGGTTTCAGCAGCGCTGCATGGCTTGGCACCATCCTTCATGGTCCAACAGTGGCCTTGGGCCGCCTGAAGAAGGGAGGGAGCCCTCCCCAGTTGCAGATGAAGCAGTGCGGCTTGCCCCATGCAGTAGACGCAGCATGAAGCATGTTGCAGTAGTGGCAAACAAAGCCCAGGACTCGCTGCTGCAGTGGTGTGGGCTCAGGGACCCCTTCATCATGATTCCTGGGAACTCTGCAGGCAGGGTCAGGGCAGAGGAAACACCTTTCGCTCCCCCGACCACTGACATCGCGCAAGGAGCCTCCAGAAACACCCCGCAGCCGCTCCAGAGCTGGGAGGCTGAAGGGGCGGGACTATGGGTGGGGGGAATTTGCATATTAATAAGCTACCTATGTTTGTGGATGGAGGGCTTCGTGGGGAGGGGGACCAGACCCATGGTACCGCAAAAAAAGAGGGTTGACTGTGTAGCTATTCTCCAAGATCCAAGCACTGCTTTTTGTTAAAAGTCATCTATTGTTTCAGTAGGTAGAACAGCATTACTAAAGTTGAATCCATCTCGTCTATTATGTAAAGTATAAATATTTTAAATTTTTCTTTTAGAGTAGGTATTTCTAATAACATTTATGTCCACTAACCTATTAATACATATCAAAGCTGCATTTTAAATAGAAAATGCACAGCTTGTGTTGATGGTAAATCTGTGGTTGCTTGAAAATATGAAAAATTCATACAGAAATCTGTAGTGGTCTTTCTGGCAGACTAATGTCATCTTTAGCCTTCAATTCATTGGGAAATGTCCATGTGACAAATCAGTATAATCTGTTCCTAGCTCTTCCATTCTTTGCGTCTTAAGGGTACAGTCTCTGGCAAGCCTACTTAAAGCAGTCTGATTACCCTGAGAAGTAAAACCAGGAGGAGCCAATATACAATTGCCATTGTGATATATGAAAATTAAAAACTGAAATTTGTCACTTCATTATTGTCAGTTGATCTCAGTGAACCTTCAAGTCTAATAATTACTGCAAGTTGTCCTGGCAGTGTTACTATTTGGAAAAATTAATGATTTCTGTGGACAGAAAAGTGCTGCAATAAATCATTCCAACACTGTGAGATACTGCACATGCATCACACCACTACTTTTCTCTTCACTGACATTCTGAAAAATATCAGGTTAAATTCAAGTTTGTAACTTTCTTGAAATTACTTCATGAACCTGACCATAAAAGATTGTGTCAAGTTTCAATATGAAGAGCTGCAATTAAATGGAAACTTGAAGAAAACTTAATCTTTTCCTGGGAATACACTGCTGGAAGCAGGATATTGAACTTGTTGGCCTGATATATGGTATTCCTTTGAGGTCACTTCCTCAGTCAGCAGCACTCTTTGATTCTAGTGAATCTTCATGCGTCTTTCTGCATGATCAGGCAGCTTGTGAAATAATTGTAGAAACTGGAAACATATCTCAGCCTGCTTTGCTTTCAGTGCTACAAAACACAGGGTACATCTCATCTAAACCTTGAGTTCATGAAGGTCAGCATGTGCATAAACCAAACTCGTCACAGACAGCTTTGAAGAATAAAGATGGATCTAGTCTCACATTTGTGTTTCAAATGCTAACTAGTGAAAGCCATTGTGCTATAAGAAAGGATTATAAAAACCCCAAACCTCTTCAGCAGCTCCTTTTACAATGTATCAAGGTGGTTTCTTTCCCTAAAAATTTTCTCCAGATACTTACATACTAGCTGCTTCTAAGGAAGGCACAAATGAAGGAAAGGATTTCTACCTAAAGTGAGCATAAAAGTTTTTCCATGAATGATATCATAACCTGTACATGATTTGCATGTTGGAAAAATATGGATGTATTTAAAAGCATGTTGCTGTAAAAGCTTTTAAATTTTTTTCAAGGGAAGCCTCTAATCTCTTCTCAAAACCAGAAGAAATAATTTGCTTTGCTCTACTCGGCTATTTGATTATGCAGTAAGACTATGCTATGGGGAGAGCCCTTTTGTTCTATTGTAAAACTTTTCTCCTTTTTTACTGGAACAGACAATAGGGTTCTTTTCTTATCTCCCTTCCCTCCCCATATATATGCAAGGCATATGGCATGGGGAGGGGCTTTCTCCTTTTTACCTGACAAATGATGGATGATCCTTTGTCTTCCCATCCCATAAAGGCATGTGACTAGGGGAGAGGCCTGAGGGCCGGGGCAGACTGAGTGATGGCCAGTGGCATGTGAAGACATGCCCACAAGGCGTGTGACATGTGGGGGACCCAAGGCCCTATAACTACAGCTACTGGGCCTCATAAAATGGATTCAGGGATCTTCTGGACTGAGGAAGCCTCGTTTTCGCCTCTGATCTCTACTGCCGCCATTTTACCCAGAACCATGTGGACTTTGGCTCCTCATCTCAGTACAACCTTCCTCCTGCTGACCGCTAGATATCCCTGCAGCCCGCTAGATATCCCTGCAGCCCTGCGGACATTTCAGAAAAGGATCACTGCATTGGTTTGCACACCCTGAGCCCTATTCCTCTGCCCCTGGAATCCTGCGGCTGCCCTGGTCTCCCTCAAACTTGGTCCCCCTTGTGGTTGCTTTTATTTTTGACCCCGCTGTCTACAGTTGTNGGGCGGGAGGGTTCAGCTGCGGCAGCGGAGTGAGCATGTCCCCCTGGCTGCTGCGCCCAGCCCAGTCCCACTTTCCTGGGGCACTGCCCTTCCACACCTGTAGCCATGGAAACAGTAACATGCACCCGGGGGAGTCAGTTCCCCAGCTGCGCTCAGAGTAACAGGGGATAGCGAGACTCAGGGCCCTCCCTGTGTGGCCAGGGTGGCGCTGCCCCACGAGGAGCTCTGGCACCGCCCCTCGGTGGGGCAGAGCCACCCCTGCATGTGTGAGCCGCAAAAATTTGCAAATGGTGGAATCAAAACTGCAGTAAATTCACATCACAAATGCACGGGGTCGTAATGCAGAGGTCACAATAGAGAGGGGATTCACTGTATGTATTAGTTATATTAATTGTTTTTCTTTCTCCCAGTAAAGTTCTTATTTCTCTCTATATATTATTCAAGTATTTCTAAATTCAATTCATACTTTGTCTTAATTGACACCAGGACAAACTATGATTATTCTGTGACATAGTGGCTTCCTGAATTTTATGCATGGTGTTATGGGGGAAAATGGATAAAATATCTAGATGTGTGATACTACTTAAAAGATACTGGGTCTTGGAAGCTTATCAAGCAACTGGTTGCTTCTCTAAGGGAGTCAACTATGCAACAAGTAAATGGGACTATTTCTTCCTCATTCTACTGGATTGTTTTATATTATGGATGAATGAGACTGTTGGCAAGTCCAAATATGTAATTCGGTAGAAAAGAATAAATTCTAAAGTTGTACAAATTTTTTTTTTAAATCTCATCTTGCCAAGCAGTTACAAAGATGGGGAAAATAAGCAATATAGAACACAAGATTTAGAGGAGATGTCTGGCTTAATACAAGAGTTAGAAGACTAACTCTAAGTTCTGAAATGCGTACCCAAACTGTACATTTCATGGAGAACTGGTTTATGTTACTTCTACTCTATCTCTGCTCAATGATATCTCATTGAATTTGATTGAAAGGTTACAAAACCTGCCCAGTGTCTTTTGGCATATTTTCTTGTCTTGATCCTAAATGCCTCTGCTTTATTCCAGGGAGCCTTTCATCATACTCTCGGGAGGCTTGTCATATGACACCGTAGGAAGAAGACCCTGTCTAACAGTTATGCATGGGAAAAGTACTGCTGTACTAGAAATGGATTATTCTATTGTTGATTTTCTAACCCTCTGTGAAACACCATATCCTAATGGTAGGCTCTGTAAAGATTTTTCTCAGTACTTCAATTTCTTATCTCTAGAATTTTATCCCATCAGAATATTCTTTACTATTTATTTCTGTTTTACCTCTGGGGATTGAGCTGCAGCAGCAACATCTGTTATCCCTATTTGTCCGAAGTATGATTTACTTCCCAAAGCATCATAATAGAATATTTTTTTTAAAGCCTATATTGCTTCCAGAAGAAAGCAAATTACTCACTGCATGTTTTTTCTTTTTAATGCCAAAAGCATGTGCCTACAAAAAGTAAAACAACTTTAAGCTTTAAGCTGTAGTTACCACAGCAGATGTGTTCATCGGTATGTATTTGATCACATAAGACCTCTCCAGTCAATGGATTTGTGTATTATGTATTTTTAACTTTTAGTGACTTTATTCATTCCAATATTTACACGAAGTTTAGCACTAACCTGTAATCTTTCTTCTGCGTCAGAGGATTTTTTTATCATACTTTAGGTAGTTGTCCCAGATGAATAATATTATATTGATGATGTCTCCAATGTTCTTAGGTGTCAACTTCCCTCAGAGTATGTAAAACTGCTTCAACTGGAATTTAAAGTCTGCCTGAAAGAGGCCAATATGAAGTCTAGAAATTTCAAAAAGTTTCGTATTTTACTGTCAAGTCAGCTGTCTTCTAATCCATTTTATAAGTGATTACATATAAGGAAAAGCAGTTTGGGGGTGGGAGGATATTACTGTTCAGAAATCATCTCTTTCTTTCATATAAATTGATTATATGTACAAGTTACTCTGATTATTAATTTTTTCTATTATTTGAGCTTTTGAGAATATTGAATTAAAGAGCATTTAATTTGCAGTATTCAGGAGAGTGACTATATAAAATATTTTGAAAAACTATGGTAATCTAAGTGGCTTTTTCAAATCTCAACTGCTAGAGTGCAAGGACTGGTTACATTCTTGAAGCTGTGCATATATGAGCTCCATTTACCATTAAGTAACTTTTTTCTTTTGTTTTCAGACTTTCAGGAACCGTATGCTGTAGTTGTTCTCCTAGAAAAGGACTTAGTACTGATAGACCTTGCACAAAATGGGTAAGAATCTTGTGTAGTAATTGCTGGCTGCAGTGACCAACTTATTGTTCTGCTCTACAGCTTTTTAATCTACAATAACTCTCTGTCCAGAACATAAAATGTTGACTATTAAATATGTGTTGTCAGATGAACTGAGAATCTTGATTTATCAACTTTGCTCGAATTACAATGCAGTAAATTAGTAGAATGTCATGTGACTTTTCCTGAGCTTAATTGACTGACAGAAATTACTTTTAGATCACTTAGGTTGCTTTTTAAGTATCATGGTTTATTTTGAAGCTGATTCCTTAGTGCTATGAGAGGAGCTTGCAGTTTTGGGGAAGGGAGCAGAGAGGAAAGCTGTTCAGATAAGCCAGGTAGTTTTGGCTGTTGTTATCACTTAAATATTTGCTGATAGTATTATTGTCAAATAAATTGCTATCAGTATTGCTTGAAGGAATTCAATACTGATGCAGTAACTATCATATACATAAGATTTGAAAGATAACATCTGCTCCCTGGTTTGCAGGTTTGATAAAAAGTTGCTTAAAAGTAGTATCCTATTGCAATTTTCACAAATAGTTATTTGCCTAACACATTGTAAGTCTCTTGTTTCTTTGTTCATGGAACAGTCCATCACTTATTAAGTGGTGATTAAAAATGGTGGATACTACAAATATTTCATGAAAGGTTTTAAAATTCGTGTAGGCAGCAACAACTAGCCATTAAGGGATTAGGAGCAGAGGGAGTCTGGGAGATCTTGGTAGCATTCCTGATTAAAAATATCCAATGGTCCATGAAAAAAAATCCTTGTGGAGAACATTCTTCTAAGGCAGAAAAAACTCCTGTAAATATTTATTCTCAAAGTTGATGGTGATACCTCAGATAATGAAGACTCTATGGAATTCAGAAGATCAAGCTTTGCCCTAATATCTCTGCATCTACTGAGCTATTTTGTTTAGCTTTTCCCCATGTTACATCACAGTATCACAGTATCAGCAAGGTTGGAAAAGACAGTTGAGATCATCAAGTCCAACCTATAAGCCAACACCAACCCATCGTCTAAACCATGGCACTAACTGCCTCATCCAGCATACTCTTAAACACCTCCAGGGATGGTGACTCCACCACCTCCCTGGGCAGCCCATTACAGTGGTGAATCACCCTTTCAGTGAAGAATTTCTTCCCAATATCCAGCCTAAACCTTCCCTGATGCAGCTTCAGACTGTGTCCTCTTGTTCTGTCACGGGTTGCCTGAGAGAGGAGACAGACCCCCTTTCAGGTAGCTGTAGAGAGCAATAAGATCTTCCCTGAGCCTACTCTTCTCCAGACTAAACAACTCCAGCTATCTCAAGCGCTCCCCACAGCTTCCCTTAACACATTCTAACATGTCCATATGCTGTATCAAACCCTTGTTTCTGATATACGAATAGCATGAAGCTTCCAATATTTAGTTTTCCGTGTCTGAAATTTGAAGTTATGTTAAGGCTTATTCTATTTCATGCTAAAAAATCTTCAACAGTTATGTTTTTAAAAGACTTATAATGGTTTTGGTTATGAAAGACTTGCAAAGTATTACTTGTTTAACACCTGAAAAAGCAAAAAGTATAATACCAAAAAACCCTTCAGACTTCCTTTTCCTTAGCGTTCTTACGTGGATTTGTCATATTTTGTGGAAGTTAAGTCTACTCCTCATTCAATTTCAAAAGGTTGTTAGAGCTTTCCAGATACCTGCGTATAAAGTTCTTTGTATGCAGAATGTTTTCATCTGTTCTTGCTAATTTTTCCTTTAGGTGAGTTGAGAAGTTGTGTCTCTTCATGTCTCAAAGAAAGGGGGATAAAAAGGGGGAAAAACATATGCATAGCATTCATTTCTCTGGATATAAATGCTCTATAAAGACAGAAATATTGACCTCTATAGTATTATTGACCTTTTTCTTCATTAAGAAGCTGTCACCCTTCTGATGAAGGTGGGGGGCTATATATGTGTATCTTCTAATTGGTAACTGAGTGTTGCTATATGTAACTTTAAGAAAGTGATCTTGTAGCTGCAAACAGATTATGAAAAGTGCTGGACAACTTTGTCTCAGAATGGTACACTAATGCAAAGTGAGACAGGAGTCTTTCTGTCTTCCTCCCTGGAAAAATAGACTGAGGAGTTAGAAATAAATTCATAGGTCCACATTACAATGAGGACTTGGTAACTTATTTTTTCCCACAGACCATTAAATTAGTAAGCTTTTAAAAATATAAGGCTATAGGGAATAGTGATGTTCTAGAGGTATTTTAGAAACCGTACAAACTTCAGATTCCATCTAGAGCACTACACTATCTTTATAGTGTAATACAGTGAACCCCCATTACTCACGGGCTGTTGGGTCTGGTCCGCCTCCTGCGAGTTGTGAAATCCACAAAGATAGCGAACCCACTACGTAGTCGAGTATGCCACGCCTGTAGCCACACCCCCTCTCCTAATAAAGTCTGGAGGAGGGTGGGTTCTGGGAGCAGGGCTTCTTTCAGATGTCTGACTGTGCTCCGCCAAGGCAGGCGAGCGCCGGGGTGGGGGGAGGTGATCACCAAGAACGGGACCGGCGCGGGGTGGAGGGACGAGCGCCGGCACGACGTGGCATNATCAGACTGAGGTCGTGGTAGGTTCTTCGCACGCGCCGAGGTCGCACAGCTTGCGGAAAAATCACCCATAAATACTGAAGCTCGCAAATAGCAGATCGCGAATTCACGGGGGCTCACTGTAGATGAACATTAAAGTTGTGTAAAATACTTGTTCATAATCTGATACACATTTATTTTTCTCTGTACAAAACGAATGCAAGCCAAGTCTTCAGTCTTTTACTTGTATTCTGCATTTAAAAAACAAAGGTTTTCCCTAGACTAAGAGTCTTTCCCTTTTTTCCATTAAAGGTATCCTATATTTGAGAATCCCTATCCTTTGACCATTCATGAATCTCCGGTTACCTGTTGTGAGTATTTTGCTGATTGTCCTGTGGACCTCATACCTGCACTCTATTCAGTTGGTGCTCGGCAGAAGCGTCAAGGTTACAGTAAGAAGGTACAACTTCTACTATGTATATACATTTTAAAATACTGAGGATCAGCAGCTTTAAATAACATGAGCAGCTGTACTAAGACCAAAGGTCCACCTGACTCATGCTGTCTTTGGCAGTGTCTTAAGAGCAGATGTCTGAGGAGGATATCGATGATCCTTGTGGGTCCCTTCCAACTCAGAATATTCTGTGATTCTGTGATACAGCATGTTGCAAGCCTTATAGTTATGTTTCCCTGATGTGCTCCATCAATTGCCGTATGACTGGATGCTAAAGGCGCTCCTGAAACAGGGGTAGTGTTTATAGTCCTGGTTGATTTTTTTTCCCCCTCTTTTTCTCTATAGTGGATATGTCTAATTAATTTTCAAAGTAATTTGAAATAGTGGGTTCTGAAGTAATTTTAGTGGCTTAACTTTGCACTGTATGATATTTTCTTCCTCAGTGTATTTGTTAATCTTCCAGGAATGGCCTATCAGTGGAGGCAATTGGGGTTTGATCACTCAGAGCTATCCGGAGATAATTATTACAGGGTAAGTGATACCATTGTGTAGTAATAATTTTCTTAGCTGATTGAGTAGAATTGAGAATATTTTATTCCTCATTTAGAACCTTGTTTTGTATGAGTGGTTTGAATGATTATGAAATTATGTTCACCAAACAAGTCCTTGGCATAATCTCCTTGACATGTTACTGAGAAAGTAAAGCGGAATGTGGAAAGGCTGGTAGAAACAGAATGGCACCAGGAGTTTTAGAGAGATGATTACTGTGATGTAGTTATTGTGATTATGTGTGCTTTTTATCAAGGTATCCTGGATAAACCTTAGCTTTTATTCTTTATTTTTTTCTTAAATCATTGAATACTGTTTTAAAGCATGGGAAGTCCATTATGTAGTTGAGTTCAGTTCTCAAGGGGAAGACAAGTTTTTATCTCAAAAATACTTAACTCTGGTCATTTTGAGACTGATCCTTCTAATACTATTGTAAAGAACTTAAGCAAAATTTAATTTATAACTATGCAGTGCATCACTAAAAGTGAGGGCACTAATAAAGTTGTTTTAGAACAGCCTGTTGAACCTAATGAGGATTACTGTCACTTTATACTACACATTGCAGAGACTTTGAGGCAGTCCTGAAAAAATTGTCATCTGATTGGCAATTTCAAGGCTAAATAAACTAGTTAGGTGACGCATTTATAGTGGGATACTGTATGTTAAGGCATATTCTTTACAAGTGTTGTTCCTAATATAGGACATACTTTAAGAAGCAGTGCATGATAAGGTATGCCTCTATTTAAAATGGTAAACTAGTATTAGTACAGTGGAATCATCAAGGAGTTAGAATACTAACTTGTCGCTAAGAATACTAATAAAAATAGAAGGTTAAGTGTATACTTTCTAATCAGTAACAAAGAAGTCTAGCACTCCAACTAACCCTTTTACCATCTCATTAATTTTTTAATATTTCATAGGCATGCTGACGGGTCAATCAAGTTTTGGGATGCCTCAGCAAGTAAGTGTTTTCAGTAGAGAATTTTTTCCTGTGTAGTAGGAGTTTTCTAAACTTAGTGATTTCTGAATATAATTGCAAACTAGTCATTATTAATTCTTTCCTTTTGTAGAGTCAGTAACTTCATTGGAAATTTGATTTCAGGTTAAATATAATTAACGTTATTTCTCAGTTGCTTCACTGTTTTTACCACCCCAGACTGGTAGTTTGAGGATCAGTTAATATGGAAAAATTCTAAAATTTTTGAGTAGCATCTTCAACCTTATTGTTAAGCATAGAAATACATATCAAGGAAGTGCATTCCTTTTTAATACAATTGATTTTCAGTAAGTTATTTCTGTCTTTTTAGACAGGAGAGAGGCATGTGTTCAAGACATCAGCTATCCATAAATTACAGTATCTAAAAATGAGAATTGGAACTAGTAGAAATTTGTGCTAATAAAATGATTTGTGCATTTGTGAAGAAAGGCAGGATAAGAGTTTAATAGGCTCTTTGTTTGGAACATGAAACAGGCCTGAAGAAGCTGATACCATTTTACATTTCTTATCTTCACTTAAAGGGTCAGTTGCATCTGATGGCCTACACAGCTCACAGTGAGAAATGCAGTAAGAATTCGAAGTAGAAATGACTGGACAGAGTTAGATCTTTTCATTGATCCAGTTCTGACTAAACTTACTATTGGTACTTAAAAGCTGTTTAAAGCAATCTTGGAGTTGTCATCAATTGTCTTTGAAAACTTGTGGAAAACCGGTGAGATTCCAAAATGTTAAGGCGTGGTTGTGGGAGGAAACAGATGCAATCTATATGTTTAAAAACTGGGAGGAGGACTATTTTGAGTGTTGTAGATCTTTAATTTCAGTTTGGTGTGGGAGTGAAACCTGAGAGAGAAAAGAGAGGGGAGAAGCCAAAACTGGTTGATTCTGTGCACTTACAAATTCTCTTCAGCATAGATCTGTCAAAGATGATTCTGTTAAAACAGTTTCTTTTGAAAACAGAAAAATAGACCTGTTAAGGGAGAAATTGCAAGTATCCTCTGTCTTGATTTTAAAACTTTTAAATCTCTCAAGTATAACTGTCTTATAGATGAACTAGGGAAATGTGAGTCAAGTAAAACCACTGAATTATGGAAGAGGAGAAAAGATGCTATAATTTAAGTTTCCCTAATGTTGTGATTAATATTTTTAGCAGTGATTTGGGCCGCTGACTAGAATATGCCGTTAGAGGTTGAAAACAGCATGAAGATGGTTGAAAAAGAAATGTTATGCAGAATTAGTCTTACGGTTGAGAAGGGTATTATTCAAATATTAGCTATATCAAAGATAATTTACTTGAATATACAGTTGTACCTCGGTACATTGCAATGTCATATTTGCGGCCTCAGTGACTCATGGAAATTTTTTCCATGAATCTTCCTCAGTGATTCGCAGAGCTGCCCGGTCGACACATGCGCAGTGCCTCTGCTTCACCGTGGGGCAGTGCCACAGATCACTCCCTTATGAGTGTTACGGAGGTTATGTGGCGATTGTAGTCCTGTGGACCCATGCCATGGCATGGTCCTGTTCCACGGTCCCTGACCTGCTCCTGTGTGTCTCTGTGGCGAGTCTGTATTGCAAAAGACTTACGCACATAGTGTGTAGTCTAACACATGCTGCTGTGGCACGCCTCAGGGCACATGGGGCCCCATGAAAGGATGCTTCAGTGCCGGCTGCCCCTGGTCTGCCCTGGGCCATGGGCAAGCACTGAGACCCAGCGCAGCTCTGCAGAAGTCATGCCCTCCCCTGTCATTCTAAGCCTAGCTGGGGGACTGACCCCCACTGGGCACTGGCTGAGCACACACAGGACCCTGCTCTGTCTTCTCCAGTGTCCACCCCAGCACCACAGCCCTACAGATCCCTGCTGCTGCTGGCAGCATGGCGACCATAGGCACTCCAGAGGCACTCACAGTGGTTTGATAACAAACTGTTGAGAAAGTCTGGATAAAAGCTTCCACAGCCACCCACAGATGAGCTCACACACAGGGACGTGTCTGTCTATGCCTGACCGGGGTCACCCGGCTGCCTGGGACCTCTCATTCATGACCACTGCCTGGCCATGGGTGCCTGTCACCTGACGGGCCTGGACCATGCCACTGGTTCTGACCGCCTGGCCGGCTGGCCTTGCCTGGAGCGAGGAAACCTTAAACTGTAACACGTGGCATGGCATGGGTCCCGTTCGGCCATTCCGGCCACAGCACCCAGCCTGGACTTGCTTGTGCATATGTGCATATGCACATATATGCATAGCCTCAGACAAAGCACTCCTGCCTGTGGTACACACTGCGGTTAAAGGGAAAACACTCGTGCTCCTAGACGTGGAGAGCCTCGGGATTTTGAAGTGTTGCAAAGTTGCCATATTTATGGCAATAATTTGACATATTTATGTCCGATCCGAATTGGCGGATTTAATGTTTTGCGGGATCCTCACAAGACCCAAATCCCACAGATCTGGAGGTATGACTATAATATCAATGATGTATACTCACAACTTAGTTTCTGGGGGAAAAAAGTTGTACATCTCATGAATTGCAGTCAGTGCTGCAATAAAAAACAATTACTGGGACAAATAAAGGGTAATGTCTGTAAGGCAACATGAAGTAACTCACTATATAAAACTGTGGAAAGACCTCACTAGAACAGTTCTAGGAAACCTATTAAACCTCTGAATGATCAGACAAAATAAAATATAAATTGGAGGAACTGAGGCTGTTATGTATGCACAAGAGTGAGGCCATGGATTTGAAATACTGTGAAAAGAAAGAAAAAGGGCCTCACTTCCTCTGCCATAGATATGATTAAATTGTGGGTATGAGATATCTAACTAGGTGTTATTTTTATACAGATCCCTAAGCAGAGTGAAGCCTTGAGAAGCTATGAGGGCTTAGTTTACACATGTAGCTTAGTATATATCTCTCAGGATAAGCATTGTGTTATTGTCTTACCTCCGTATTTGTGGGTTATGGGTCTCCCACTGGTCCTGCAAATCATCCAATCCATGAATTAGGGTCATGGGAAAGAAGGAAAATGTAAATACCCAACCATGAATCACGAGCAAAACCACAAATGCATAAACCCAGAAGTGCAAATATGCAAGTACTGTGCATGTGTTGACCGGGAAACCCTGTGAATCCGCAAATACTATTCGTGGATTTGGAAACCACGAATCAGTGAAGCCGTGAAGAAGAAGGCATGAATGAGTGAGGTATTACTGCACTAACTGATCCTGTATTGGTCATGTGGTGCACTGCACAGACAAAGACAGCACTGTTATTCACTGCTTCTACTCTGCCCTCTTTTGCTGAATATAATAGCTCTCTATGAAGACAAGTTGATAAATTTAAAAAAGAAAACAAGAAAAAATATCTACTTAGATCAAAACTAATTTTTCTCTTTTGCTTTGTTCCTAGTAACACTGCAAGTACTCTATAAGCTAAAAACAGCCAAAGTATTTGAAAAATCACGGAATAAAGATGACAGGCCAAACACGGATATAGTAGATGAAGATCCATATGCTATTCAGATCATCTCATGGTGTCCAGAAAGTAGAATGCTGTGCATAGCTGGAGTTTCTGCACATGTGATTATTTACAGGTTCAGCAAGCAGGAAGTGACAACAGAAGTCATTCCGGTAATTAGTTATGACCATTTTTAACTGTGTAGAATTTAGCTATTAGACCGTTCTAGCAATTTACTGCTTTGTTGTCTTTCATTTTATTAGTGAAACGGACAAAAACAATTGCCTCAAAATGGAGATGTGGGGTTTTTTTTGAGGAAAAGTAATTAGTTACAAAATTCAACAGAAGTTAACATTGCACACTAAAATACTGGGTTCCAGTCACTTTTTCAGGTTTTGCAGCCAATAATAGCTCTTTGGTTTATCTATCAAAACAACAAGTGGATCAAAACCAGGCTATATCAAAGTAAAACGATTGCAGAAATGAATGAGATGTAGAGTTGAAGAATTTCAAAGCTTCTAGGGAGTTGATTGGTTTTTTGTTGATTCCTAATAAACCATCTGTCCTGTCAAAACTGCAGTATGCAGAGCTAGGGCATGTGCCAAACATGCCCTGAAGTATGTTGACTTTATGTGACTGTTTTATTCTGTATAAGACACACTGATTCTATGACAAGATTTTGAGAAGTCCTTTGTTAAATCAGACGCGCATATGCAATTTTTTTGTATTTATTGAATACAACATTTATTGAATGTATGAGTTAAAAGCTAACTTGAAACTCTTTAATTATAAAATGTTGTATGTCCTAAGTGTTAATTATAATGTAGTTGGTTTTTTCTCCCACCTCCTGCCCACAACACACACACGTACACAAACCATCCCCTTCCTTTTCTGCTCCCTTTTAATAGGTTTTAGTTTAAGGACCTGAGGCATGGGGTTTTTTTCTTCTGGTATTTAGGTATGTACAAGTACATTTCCTTCTGAGAGAATAGTTTTCTAAACAATTTTTATGAATAAGCTCCTAGCAAGCTATTCTTCAGTACTAGGAAAGTTTTTAAAATACTATATACAGTAATCCCTTGACTTTTGTGGGGATTAGGGTCTGCGTGATGCCTGAGAAACCAGGCATCTGTGAAGATAGGTGGCTCGTGAATATGCAAATAGGCCATGCCCTTCACACACCCCAGCCCCAGAGCACTGGAGGGCATTCCTGGCACCTCCTGCCTACCCTGTGGTGATACAGGGAAGCAAAGGGGGTCTTCTCTGCCCCTTCCCCACCTGGGAAGTCCATGAGATTCCCTGCGGCAGCGCCTCTGGTGCAGGGATTCCCAGCTTTTGCCACCAGTGCCACCATACTACACCAAGGAGCAACAGGAGGTGGCGGTGCCTCTGTACTGTGCCAAGGAGCAGAGGGAGCCAGGGGCACCGCTGTACCATGCTAAGGAAGCACATGCTTCAATTACTTGGAAAGCAAAATATACCAAAAGTGTTTTTGTGCCAGTGCCAACATCAAGGGGCTTCTTACTCTCTGTGGTGACACTGGCTGGTGCATGTGAGAATACTGGCAGGTTTGCCACTTAATTCTTGTGGACCACCAGCTCCCACCACTTCTTGGCATGGTACGGTGATGCCTCAGGCTCCCGCTGTGGAGCAGGACTGTGCCACACCACAGAGGTACCCTGCCGTCCTGCGGCACCACAGGACCATGCCTAATAATAAACTGTAATAAGAAGTTGACACCACGTTATAAACTTTCCCCACCATGTAACCTCTGCAACAATTGTAAGGGAGTGAGCTCTGGGTGGTCCCCAAGCAAGCGAGAGGCACTGCCCCACAGGGCGTGCCAGTTCCACCCCACAGGGAGTGCCAGTCCTACCCCTTGGTGCAGCTGAGGGACTTCACAGGCACAGATGGGAAAACGCTGCGAAGAATCAGGGGAAGACTATGGCGTCTACATGGAAAAAAAACCTGCGATGTACTGAAGCCACAATAGGTGAACTGAGAAGTAGCAAGGGATTACTGTAGTTGTGTATTTCAGTCCATGAGTTATGTTCTACTTTGCAGATGATGAGAATAAAACAGCAGAAAAGTTTCTTTATACTGCACTGCAGTTAATACTAATATTGTTACAGATCCAGCTGAAGGAAATCTAAAATCCTGAGGAACTTACAGATCTTCAAAGTGTACGATTTAGTTCAGCACAACATCAAATATTGAACTAAGTCCCATGTGTACAGTGTTGCTTCAGTATAAAGTGTAGCTGTCTATGTGCCTTTACCTCTCAGTTTTGTTGTTCCTTAATTACATATACAGAGTGAACTTCATAATTAAGGATATATGTCAACACAATGGTGGTAAAATGGGTCATATCCAGTATTTAACGTTTTTCAATATTTAGAAGCAAACTTTCAAAAACTGGGAAATATGTCAGACTTTCAAGTTTTAGCAATCTTTTAGCAATTCAGTCTGTAGTAGTTAGTATGATTCTATTTCTGAAGACTACATGTGTATTTAGGCTGCACTGTTTATTAAATTACCGTTACCTTTTAATAGATGTAAAAGTCTTGGATGTCACTTTTATCACTACAATCTTCAGTTGCACTTCATTTATTTCGTATCCAGTGTTTTGAAAAGCAGAATTTACTGATTTTTTGTTTTAATTAACAGATGCTGGAAGTGCGTCTGCTATATGAAATAAATGATATTGAAACTCCAGATGGTGAGCAGGTACCACCTTTATCAACTCCAGGCACAGGTTCCAATCCTCAGTCCATTGTTCCCCAGTCTCACCCATCTACTAGTAGCAGTTCATCCGATGGACTTCGTGATAATGTCCCATGTTTAAAGTAAGTATATCTTATTACACTTCCAGTGAGTATGACACGTCACAAGAATGTATGATTAAAATATATATACTTTGGTATTATTGCATATATGTCATTGCTGGTGAAAATGTTCTATTTCATAGAGCAGCATTTTCCAAATACAGTTATACCTCCATATTCACAGATTATAGGTCTCCCACGACTCCCATGGAACCTTTAATCTGTGAATACAGGTCAGACATTAATATGGCAAATTATTGTCAGAAATATGGCAACTTTGGAACACCGCAACATCCCCCAGGCTCCTTACAGCAGCGAGGAGCCTGGGAGTCAAAGTTTGTTCCCTTTAACTGCAGCAGCTAGCACTGGCAGTAGTGCTCTGCCTGAGGCTGTGAATATCTGCATATACACATATGCACTGGCAAGTCCAGGCTGGCTGCCACAAGTGGAATGGGTCCCACGTGGGTCTCTGTGTTACAGTTAAAGACTTCCTGACTCCTGGCGGGGCCGGCCAGGGCTGGGGCCACCCCCACCGCCGCAGTGTGGGCCCGCACTGCTCTGTGAGTAACTGAGTAAAAACTCGGGGAAGGATTTCTGCGAATATGAGAAGACACAAATATGACAGTACAAATAACTGAGGTATGACTGTATCTGAAATTTGAGCTCTGCTTTAAGAAATAAATATTGCAATCGTAATTTCTTTAAACTTCATAATCTGATTTTTAAAAGAAATCTGAAAATACTTAGGATGTGATTTTGGAATACAGAGTGCCCCCCAGAAGTCGTGGGGGGACAGGTCTGGGCAGGTCCCGTGAGTGATGAAATCCATGAAGATACCAAACCCATGAATATTCAATTACCCCCTGCCTGTAGCCTCACGCCCTCCACTAATTATTTCTGGAGAGCAGTCCTGGGACCGTGGCTCACACTGTAACACCTCATTAAAGCAGAGGAAGTGCCTTTTGGTACCTTCTGGCCACAGAATCTGGGGTCTGGGACGTTATGTGGTTATGTGCGGTCACACAAGTCACTGAAAATCCAACCACAACTAATTGAATTTGTGAATATGCAAACCGCAAATATGCGGGGTTTCTCTGAATTTGGCATAGATGTTAGCATGCTTATAAATGATCATGCTCTGAAGCCAAACATTTTTCAATGATAGCAGTTTAGTCACTTTGACATCTTATTGTCCATTGAAGTGAATAGGAAACATGATGTTTTGTGGCTCTCCTTAACTTTAGGTCAAGTATGTCTAAATACATTTCATCTGTTAGTTTACCAGAGCCTGAAGTTTTAGAGCCAAATCAGAAGTGGTTAAAATCCTTCTACCTGAGTGATAGCTATAGCCTTAGAAACATATTTCTACTTTGAAAACCCTCCAAGAGAGCTACTTAATATTTTGGAAACAATTATTAAATATCTCATGGTCAAGGGTATTGCCTTTTCATGATGCCTCATAGTGCTTGCAATGTAGGACTTTGACCAGTTTTTTTGATTGTTTTAAATTCTGGGCTTTTTCTGTGAGCTTCTTTGTGTGAGCTTTTACTCACACAAAGAGTAAATTTTAGAAATGAAAGTTAAAAGAACGTAGTATTTTTTTACTCTTCTGCAAGAGTGCATTATGAGACCTCTGGGCCATCACTTTTTCTACAGGGTGTAACATAGATTATATATCTTACAGATACAAAGTAAAGTATGAATATTTTGGTTTTTTAAGTTTTAAGATCTCAACGTGGATTTTAATTCTTTGTGTCCATTTAAAAAATAACTAATTCTAATGTGATTGCTTTATCTGGGTGAGGATTTTCTTATTGTACTGAGTTGCACAGATGTATTTGCAAATAAAAATGGAGTAGAAAAGTCAGAAAATTCTGAATTTTTGTAAATATTGGCAAACCAAAATATGCATTAATGAGAATGAATGGGTAAAATAAGCATTCAGAAAACAGAAGAGCTTATGTTCTTTGTAGCTTTTCACCTTAAAAAATGCAAGACCTAATACGTTCTGTGGGATATGCATAAGTTTGTTCATCAGCAGGCAAACAACATCTTTCCAGGCGCTTCAATTCCCCTGGTCCCAGGTTCATTACATACAACTGGTCTACCATTACAATAGTTTATTTGTCTTATTTCTGCCATATCGTCAGCTTCTTGTTAGCATTTGTCTCAATACATTGTGCTTCTGTTTCCTTTTTCACTATATTTATTCCATATGCACCGCTCACCCTCTTCCATTCTCTAAATGAGAATTCTTCTGGGAACTCTGGAAAAAATGGATAACACCTTCATTTTAGACGCTCACTGAACACTTTTATCTATTCAAGGCAATACAGCATAATGGCTGTGTTATGCCTTGCTCTGAAAATGGGAAAAATGAAGTGTTTGTGATCACTGTTCAATTAATTTTTATTTAAGTAGTGAATCAAAAGGACCCCTAAGGATGTGAATTAGCAGGTTCAATGTAGATTTTTCTTTTGATTGCTTTTGTGTGGTTTTGATCGTATTTTTTACAATATTCCACCTTTCTAAAGTCCAATGTGGTGTAGAATTTAATGAACTCTGAGCCCATAAGTAAAAAATAGGGACTATGGAGAGGCATAAAAAGACACCATGTTTTGTTTATTTTTCAGAGTTAAAAATTCTCCTCTCAAGCAGTCTCCAGGCTACCAAATTGAGCTAGTTATCCAGCTAGTGTGGGTGAGTGGAGAACCTCCTCAACAGATAACCAGCTTAGCAGTCAACTCAGCATATGGCCTGTAAGTATGTTCTACACAGCTCTTTCATTATTCTGTCAAATGGGTTTAAAATTATCCATTAAAATTAAGCCTCCATGTCTGTTCATATAAGCTGCGCAGGAACACAGAGAGATAATCAGTCTCTTGTGTTTACCAAATAATTTCTTTTGGGTCGTGGCAGATCTTGATGATGCTAACATCAGAAACCAACCAGCATCACTCTTCCTCACCTGCCACTGTGGAGCCAAGAATAAGTGTCATTTAAGGCTCTGCCAGATAGATTGCAAGTACAATTACCATGATCTGTTCTACCCACTGTCATGTTTTTACGAGAGTCCAGTTAAACTATACTGCACTGTAAAATGGTAATTTATAGATATGGGCAATTTAGGATAATTTATAAAAATTAGGAGGTCTTAAAATGCTGAACAACAAAAAATACTGATTTGAAACTTTAATAACATTTAATTAGCACTGTCTTTCCTTCCACTTCTTTTTCCAGAGTAGTTTTTGGAAACTGTAATGGTATTGCTATGGTTGATTACCTCCAGAAGACAGTGCTCTTGAATCTAGGCACTATTGAACTGTATGGCTCCAATGATCCTTATCGCAGGGAACCACGATCTCCCCGAAAAACTCGGCAACCATCTGGAGGTGAGTGACTCAAAACATATTTTAAGCTCAGAAGAAAGGCACACTTGGTCATCTACTCTTAGTGAATATTCTGTGAATACAAACTTAATTTTGTCTACTGCAGTTCCACCTTTTCTCCTTGACCTGTTTCTAATGTCACTATTACAGATTTGTTAAATAACATTTCCTTAAATATTGTTGCTTAATGCTTGATGTCATTACTTATATTTTCAGTGTAATGTAAGTTTTAAGAACAAGCAAACTGGAAAACATTATGTGTGAATACATATAAGTATGTACAGTGGATTTATGCTGTTTACAAGAATTTAACTTAATAACACAGCATGAAGAAGTATCCTAGTATTTCTGATAAAGTTAGTACCCGTATCTTATGCTTGTATAAACTCATTAATGTTTGCAGATAGCCAGGGTGTTTGCTGGGATCTTTTGGCTTCCTGTTTAAAGCTTTGACTAGAAATGTCCCTGATAAGCTAAATCATGTTATATTGTTTATTCTGTTACGTTCTGTTATGTTATACTTGAGAGGAAGCCAAATCAAGTTCCACATACAAACTGGTAAAATAAATCTCTCTTTAAAAAAAAACAAAACGACTTTTGATTTAAAAATGTGTTAAAAGGTATTCTTTTTCAGCTGAGGAGGAAAGTGGCTTTTCAGTAGAAATGCCAAGCTGTTTGTTACAAAAAAGAAAGAACTAGTATTTTAAAACTTTCTTC
This sequence comes from Pitta sordida, assembly GCA_013390025.1. NCBI lineage: Eukaryota > Metazoa > Chordata > Aves > Passeriformes > Pittidae > Pitta > Pitta sordida. The sequence goes on along the minus strand of WEKX01005739.1, from coordinate 64,624 downwards.
TTCCTGATATGCAATGGATACTCCTAAGTTATTTCAGGAAAACAGCTAAAGACAGAATGATAAACAGTGTTGTTGCTGCCCCAAATGATAATTTTTCAATAAGAAATAAACTGTTTTAAAAAAACCTTTCTTCATGCGCTAGTGTTGATTTCTTTAAGAGATCCAGAATAAAGTACTGGTAAGATCTTCAGGTAATATATTATTAAAATTGAAATGGATGTTCTGGGATGTATTTTGGTAAATAGTTGGTTTGAAAAAGTTCCAGTTAACACAAGCCATCTTATTCCAACTGAGGAAACAAAAATTCCTTAATATAGAACAGAACATACGCATTTGGTATCATGTCAAATGATAAAGTATTTTCTTCTATGAAATTAAAAAAAATTCAGAAGAAGAAATAACTTTACTGATTGACTGTGTCAATTTGTCTTGAGAGTAAAGAGCTTAAATTCTGCTTCATTCATTTAGATAAGAAACTGCCTTTTGGAGTGCTAAAACATCACTTGCCTTTGTTTGCTTAACTTTTGTTATTTTAATGTATTGGGTCCACATACCTCTGTGTTTCAACTGTGTCTCTAAGATGTTCACAATTAAAGTCCTTTTTGCTCATGAAGCTGTTACATGAAGTCATATATTTTTCATCCAAACTTTCAATATACTAACAATCTGCATGGCAAGAGCATTTTAAAAACCTGGTTATACAAGTTGTTCAGCTCACTTTTCTGTCTCAAATGTGCTGTTAGTGTCTCCGTCTTTCCTTTTCTCATTGCTTCATAAAGGTATGCTGACTGTGGCTTCTTGCATGTGCGGCCTTTCTAACTTATATTCAGAGTCTGTGAAAAAGCTTCGCACCTCTTATATAAGTAAGTCATCTCATGGCAATCAAATCTTTTTTTAACATCTGAATTTGATTTTTTGATTTGTTCACTCACCATAAATATTTTATTAGTCTGTTTTAAATAATTGTTTTACTTTTGGAAACTGATTTTAATCCATCATGCATCTATTGTATTTCTTGTTATCTTTAAAAGAAACTTGAAGAAAAAAGCAACCATAATAGTGTCTGTGTTATGTGGTTTTAAATAAATAAATATTAAAAGGAAATTCTACCTCAGAAGTTACTGATGTTGACAGACCCAAGATCTTAGTTACAAATTCAGTGTTGTTTTACTAGAAGCTTCCCTTACTTGATTCCCTTTCTGGCAGAAAAAGCTTCAGAATTCTAGGGTTAAGGCATTAATAGTATAAATAATAATAATAATAAACACTGTGATAAACAGTGATTTTTCTACCACAAATGAAAATTTACTGCTACAAATTTGTTTTTTATAAGGGTTAGGAGTGGAGATGATTGGCTATTGCACAGTCCTATGTGGTTTCCAAACAGTTTTGAAGTTCAAATAATGTAAGAGAGGTAGCCCATCAGAACCATGATTCACCTGAGAGATTCTCTGACTTATGACAACATTTACAGCATCCAAGAAATTGGAGAATGTAAAACCTGTTTATTAAAAGGATAAGATTTTTGCTTTCCCTAGGATGCCACTTTTCTTAAACCCTTGGGCAGAGGTAGATAATCCCACCCTATTTTTAATGGAGTAGGATAAAACTAAACTACAGGAAGAATGAACTGGAGTCAAAAACCAAACCAAACAACCAACCAAAAAACCAAAACCAAACAACTTGAAACTGTGGTACAATCGTTAGTTCTGCCATTTTTTCCCCCAACAAGGGAAAAAAAATACCTCTCAGAGGGTAGTCTTAATAGTCAAATACTGCTTTCTCTATAGTCTTTCATCCTCTGCTGCCAAGGCAGGAAGGGAACTAGGCATAAAAGAAATGCTTCCTCTTTAAGATGATACACAACTGAAAACCAGGATCTGGCACTGATTGATTGATTGATTATTGTTTTGAAGAAAAGCAGAAGCTGGATAGAAATCCCAAAACTAGTTTATGAAACCAAATATTGTAAGTCTGAATTTACTTGAACTATTTTATTTAGGAATATGTTAAAACAGATTTTATACAAAAGAGTTAATGGCCAAACCGTGCAGTTGTCTTTCTGTTGACTGTCTTGACGATATCTTGCATAGCTGGAGCTACATTCATTTTAAAAACTGAAAATAATTTCTCTAGATATCATTTAATATTTCACGTTATTTGTGGTTATTTCAATGTATATGTTACCCAGAATTCAATAATTTAAATAATAAAGTAATACTGCTGTGTAATTTTCCACAGATAAGAAGTCTGTTACATTTAAGCCCTACCCTTTATAGGATTGGAACTACAGTGAATCCCCGCTGCACTGTGACCTCTCCATTACGACCCCACCCATTTGCGAGGAAAATTTCTCACAATTTAGCTTCAGCTGTCTGCAAGGTTCCGAGGCCGATGCAAGCGCAGTGTCTCTGCTCTGCCAAAGGGCAGTGCGCCTGTGGGGCGGGACTCACCCCGCCCTGTGGGGAGGGGGCTCACAATGGCAGTACTGTTACCCCGTCCCTGACCTGGGAAACTGCCCCACGAAAGTTAGGCAAGCGAGGTGGGTCAAGCGCTGTGTGCTGGGAGGGGGCAGCTGTCGCTTCTGTTCCCCTGCCCTCTGGGACCATATGGGCAGCACTGCCTCTCCCGGGACCTGTGGATGTTACAGGGAAGGAAACTCCAGCACTAACCCGATGCCCCCCTGCCCCCACCATAAGCGGCACGGGTTGTCACAGTGTTGCAAAGTAGTTCAGGTTTCCCAGGCTCCAGGAATGCTGAGGAGAGCCCGCGGACACCCCTTCCCCACCACAGAGGAATGGCGAGCATGCGTGGTGACAGCAGCCAGATTTCCGAGCCCTCTCTGACTCGAGAGACCACCCCCCGAGAATCTGTGGGCTTCTCTGGGCTGCTGCATCCGCACGCTCGCAGCCCAGGCCCCGCGCTGCTGCTCCCCCATCAGCCCTGTTGCTCATGCCCAGGCATCCCGGCGTGACCTACCGGGGCTGCCAGCACAGCACGGCCATGGGGCCGGGACTTCACACTGGGACTGCCAGCGCCCAACGCCCGCCCCGGCAGGGCTGCTGGCGCGGCATGGCCACAGGGTGAGGACTCTGCGCCGGGGAGAGGGAGCAGCAGCATGGGATTTGGGCTGTGAGTGTGTGGTCACAGCAGCCCGGAGAAGCCCACAGATTCTCGGGGGGGGTCTCCGGGTCAGAGGGGGCTCGGAAATAGTTCCCTTTGCTCGCCTGTGCTGAGAGAGACCATGGGAAGGAGCGGAAAGTTGTCTGCAGCCCTCCAGAGTGCCAGGGGGTGAAGCAATGGGCATGGCCTGCGTGCATATTAACGACCTGCACTTCTTTGCGAGTTCGGCTTTTTGCGAGGCCCATGGCATGACCTGTTCCTCGCAAATGATGGGGTATAACTGTATATGAGATAGTCAGAACACTTGTGTTTTGCATTCTCCCTTTCTTGGATGTTAGTGTCTGCAGTTAGTGTTTTCAGAAAGGCAAGGAACTTATGCTTCCTTGGTTTCATTTTGAAAGATATGCCTTCACTGAAGTCATTATCTTGAAAGCATTTATATTTTATTACTTCAAAATTAATTTTTCTACAAATAAGACATCTTCAATGGCTACATAACTCTAATAATCTTCAGGGAACATTAGTACTGAAGATCTAAATCCTCCTGGAAATAGTGGTTACCTATGTAATGTAGTTTTTGAAAATTCCTAGTCTTTAAGACAAAAACTCTAAGAAAAAATATCATACTAGCTTATACATGGATCTGGACAAGTTCTTAATTAATTACATTAAATTCACATTCAGATAGCATGCAACAGAGCAGCATATTGCTATTGTACATAGTATCCCAAAATTGGCTGAACTGAAAATTAAATTATTTCAGTATGAGGTCAGGGAGGCATGTAGGAAAGCATCATTCTCTGTTTCTCAATCACTTCCAAAAAATGCAAGAAGGATTGGTCCTTCCTCATTAAGAACCTTGATGTTTCAGCATAGAATTTCAATTCAATAGATCATCAGTATCTGCCAACACATTTGCAATTTAGTAAATGGCATGTCCTTCAACCAATTGAAAATATACAAAGGCATTTTAAAAAAAAAAATCATTTAATAAGATTTACGTATCTTCTAAAATATGAACAGAAATGCAAGATTTTTCCCTTCACTTATATTGCAAGAATATGATGTATGTTTCTGTCATCTTATTTTTTCTACTCAGAAAAGAAATTCAGATTCCCGTCTTAAAGCAACATCTATTTAGAGACAAGGCTCTCTACACTAGCTAGACTGTAAACTGTCATTTCAGGCTAGCTCTACAGATACGAGCTCCCAGTTGGGATCGTGTTTTGGAATTTATCAGTGATTCATACCAGGTATACTACTCGCATATTTTGGGTGGCAATTTATAGTTTGTGAAGCATGCAGTATGTGTTTTGTTAAGGCCTGCTAGACAGTGTCATCAGGTGCTTGTCAAGCTTGAAAACAAAATCAACTTTTGCCTTCTGACTATAATGGGGGGATGGAGTAGTGGAAATCAATTTTGGCCATGTACCAAGACATTAAGTAAAACCTTTGTAGTGTGATCTCTGTATACAGTGAAGACTTAAACCAAGACCTTAGCCTGATAGACTGTTTGCTAAATATGACAGGAGCCATTAAGTCAATACTCATACCAAGTCATGAGACAAGTCATAATTTTGTGATGAAACACCAAAGTGTAGACAGCTGTTATTTTTCCTTTCTTAGTTACTTAAGTTTACATAAGTCACCAATCTAGCTCTTTTTCAAATTACTGTTGGTGAGAGTTACAAGACTGTGTGATTTTTTGATTAGTGCAAAATTATATAATCTTTGTAGTTTAGTATTTCTTAGTTGTATGAGAGGCATTTTAGGTTTCTGACAAAACTGAAGCAGTTCATGCATGCACGTGACTATTTAAAGTTTTTATTATGCATCAAAAAGCCTTCTTGTGAATGTAATCTACGAGTGATTCAGAACTGGAGTTGAGTCAAACTAGATGAAAATACATGTCTAGAACTCTTCTGGGGTTACTTGGTCATGTTCTTTTCCCCATCCCCTTTCATGAATTATTTGAATTTTAATTTAAATGTCACAAGACCAACATTAGCAGTGACTGACATCAGCCAAGGTGAGAACTGTATAATAAAGTTTGTGTTGGGTTTGGGGACTTTTTGGACTGTTTTTCAGATTAATTCTTTTTAATTCTAACTTCTGTATCTTCAGATCAATCTAGTTTTAGTTACAATTTTTAGTTAGGTTGGTTTCTGATCAAGCTTTAGGTTCTTAAGATATATCTGCCTAAAGCTTATGCAAAAAACTGACAAAAGTCTCATGAAACTTACTTTATGCATCACTTAATTTGAGTTGTCCTCATATTTCTTGCTTTTGGGGTTCAGAGAGATAAACTAAAGGCTTATTAGAAAACCACTTGTACGTGCGTTGGTGTATGTGGTACATGTGGAGGCTATGGTCGTTTCAGTTCTGAAACAGAAACTGTTTGGTCAATTTGCATGCATGCTATAAGGCTGAAAGCACAGAACTTTTCCAGGAGAGCTGTCTTACTGCCAGTGCTTCTATTAGAGTACTTGGGGTTTTAAGATTACCAGCAATAGAGATTGTCATGCTGGTTTCTTCTCATTGGTCATAGGCAGACCCTCCTGGTTCAGACTTTGATAATTTTTGTTGTTCTGTGCTTAGTTTAATTGCTAATACAGCCATAGGTAAAGTTACTTTACATCTCTTATTGTTCCTTTTCTGTCAAATAATAGCAGTCATGGCTGCGATTAGATTTCCAAGGTTTATATGCCATAATGATTAGCGTAATGCACACTTACTCTTATTATTCAGTAATATGTGTATTAATCAAATTATAGCCTTAAAACTTCCTACAGAAAAATCAAGAGTGCAGGTGTTCAACTTCAGTCTGGACTAAAGACTATTCCTGTCAATTCATGAGTTTTCATATGAGAACTAGTGCAGGAAGTTAAGCTCATCCTCTGAAGGTGAAGGATTAATATTTACAGAAGAGACGAAATTGAGTTCCTGAGCTGCGTGTTTGGATTTGTTCAGTTTGGTTCGTGAAGGAGCAGCTAGTTCTAAGAGCACAGTACAGGTTTATCCTCCCAGCACTGCTACTATCTAAAACTTGTACTGCTGCTTGTGAGAGCAGCATCAGGATTTTTGAAAAACCTTTTGACACAATCCTGTCTAGTTCAAAACATTTAGACTTCCATGCAATTTTAAAACTTACAGAGTTGCTTACAGAGATCATGTCATATTTGGAGAACATGTGCCATGATTATCCCATAGTATTTATTGATTTACTGACAGACAACTAAATATTTTTTTTCTTTCTCCCATGTAGTGGAAAGATATAATTTACACTTGAAATTTCACTTGACATGTTAAAATTTAAATTAGTTCCAGGACACTCCAGTGTAGACTTAATGAAGCATTAAGGTCATTTGACAGTTTGACGTCAGTTCTTGTCACCGAGTCCTGAGGTTTAAGCTGTACTTGCTCTTAATAATTTTAAAAAATACTATTTTGGATAAACAAAACAGTTAATGCAACATACTTTCAATATGTTCCATATTAATATACAATCATACCTCTGGATCCATGGTTTTTGAGTCTCCGTGGGTTCTCGCAAAACATTAAATCAGCAAATGCAGTTGTGCCATTAATATGGCAAATTATATGGCAACTTTGCAACACTGCAATGTCATGGGGCGCCTCATGGCAGTGGGGGGCATCGGAGTTGGAGCTTTTTAACTGTGATGGCTACGCTGGTCCCTGGGGACAGAAAGTCCCCGATATCATTCCACAGGTGCTGCACTGAGGGAATGTTTTCCCTGGGGCTATGCATACCACCAGGTGCACCAGGCAAGCAGACCCTGGGGACAACACAGCGGTTAGCACTTGCATTCAGCCCCAGTTAGCGTTGGCCTCCCTGGACTGTAGTTATGGAAACAGTAGCAGAGGTACACACCCGCACACAGGTTCTTGGCACGGCCAGGCTGGCAGTCCGGGCTGCCTGCCCCAGTAGAACAAGACTGTGCGGTGCCATGTGTTACAGGCTAAGACTTCACCACTCCTGGCACATGCGGGTGGGCAGCCTGGGCTGCCTGCCATAGCGGAACGGGACCGTGCTGTGCCACGGAACTATACACCATCTCCACGAATCACTGAATAAGATTTGATGAGAAATTTGAGACAAATCACTGAAGGCACGAATGACCGAGATGTAACTGTAGTACTTGAGGTGAATATTTTCCCTTTAAACTATTAAATTCTCATTTATTGATTGGAAATTCTAAAGCCTCAACAGAATAGAGCTTTTCTTATATTTTTAACAGATATATACAGATGTACTTGTGAATGTGTAGTGTGTACAGCTGTACAGACAGGCTGTCAATGTGATGCTTTGTTGCCCTAGCCCTTACCATTACACCTCTCAAACCTTTTGACTACTGGAAATATTTCTGTGCATGCAAAAACCTTTAATTTTAACAAATATCTTAACTTTTATTGTCCAGTATTCCACGCTCATTTGCCTTAGTATCAGTCATGAAATTTCTGTAGGAAAACGTCATGATATGAACCTGAAGATGGATTGCTAACCTTAAATTATCAATAAAATTCACTTTTCTTAATTGTAGATAGCCTTGACAGCAATTTCCTCGGTCAAACAGGAAAATAGAGAAGTTCCTTGTATACTTCTAGTTTGTGATATGAAATAATACTTAGGAGGCTTATGAGGCAGCTTACAGCTTTGGCATCTGATTGTGGACTACTACGAAGCTTTATTTCCTTCTCTGGAATGAAAGGAATTGGTTTTTAGATACTAATATACTGCAGTTATTCAAATTGATTGGATTTGATGATGTAAAGACTTTTTTGAAATTCTCCATACTAGGAAATACACTTTTGTAAGTACCCTAAGACCTGAATTCTGTAAGTTTTTCTGGAAAATTAACTTGGCAAATGCAAATTGGCAAATGCAAGTTGACAAATACAAAGCATATCATTGTAACAATGGGAAAATAGTTTGAAAAAAGGCACTGTAGTTTCACATGTCATGTATTTGTAATCTTCAAGATCCTTTCATCTGATTTTTTTTACAGTTGAGTTATTAATATAACTGATTTTTTTTTCAAATTAAATTATGTTTGTACCTAATATCTAGCTACAGTATGTAAATAATTAACTGTTCTGGTAAGTCTGTCTTGCTGAATATATGGTGATTTTCATTGAAATTTAATGAGGGGGTATATTTTGCAAAGAAAACTTTAGTTAGAAAAAGTAACTCTACAGTCACTGTGGGTAATATAGAAAAAAGTAATACTTAAGAGAAATTCTATCATAATTGGCTTGCTTGTGTCTAATAAAAAATGAAGTTCCTAACTGCAGTAGAAGTAGAATAAAATAGCAGCTCTATTTATAATACTCTGGTTTTGTTTCAGCAGGTCTTTGTGATATTAATGAAGGTACAGTGGTGCCAGAAGACCGCTGCAAGTCACCCACATCAGGTAATCGTAACTTTTTCTAATCTTCAGCCTCTTATTTTCTTAACACCTGCTAGTTAAGTAATTACAGTTATACCTCCTCCATCACGAGGAAAGGGACAGGCCAATGCCGTCGCAAAAGCCTAACCCCGCAAAGAATTGCAGGTCGTTAATATGCATGCAGGCCACGCCCATTGCCCCACCCCCCGGAACTCCACAGGGCTCCGGGGGCACTTTTTTGCTTCTCCCTTCGGACTCTCTGAGCATGGGGAAGAAAAGGGAACTGTTTCTGAGCCCCCTCTGACTCAGGAGACCCCCCCCTCCCAACCCCGAGAATCCGCGGGTCCGCCGTGACCAAACCCCGTGCCGCTGCTCCCACCCTCTCCCCAACCCCAGTGCATATGCCCACCGCAGGTGGTCCACCCCATCCCGCGCCGCCTGCGCCACCTGCCCCACGCCGCCTGTCCCGTTCCGGCATGAATTCGCAAGTGGCGGAATCAAAACTGCCATAAATTCACATCACAAATGCGCGAGGTCGTGAAGGAGAAGTCACGATACAGAGAGGATTCACTGTATATAAAACTTGTTGTCCTCTCACAAACTGTTTGAGCTGTCATGAATTTTGCGGTGTTGCACAACTGCATTCTTAAAGCAAGGATGATTTAAGAGATGCAATAGGAATATATCAAAAAGATGAGTGAACAGAGATATAAGCTGAAATATTTATGCCTCAGGGAACACACTGCACAATGGAATTTTGAGGCATTGGCAAGATATGTGCAAATTTCTGTAATAGTTTGTCATTGTGTTTCATGGTCCTCAAAAGTGGTGAAGATTATTTCTGAGCACATTTACTTCTGCTTCCTCATAAGTAGCAAATTACTGTTTTTCTTTGAAATCAGAGTTCTTCAGAAACCAGCATTCTAACCAATTAGGAGTCTCTTCCTCTACCTATCCCTCTTCTCCTTCCTCCCCCGCTTTTTTATTTTTCAATTGTGACTGCATGTGAATATTTTAAATGATAGCTTCAAGATTTAATATTTTATATTGGCTAGTTGAGGCTATAGCCATGTAAATACTTAATAGCATATGTCAATATATAGTATTAGAGATAAATATTTTTTGTAATAGGTAAAAATGGTTGCTTGTCTGCACTTATTACTCTGAGAACTTTTAAAGATGTCACTTTGTTTCATTCAAAACTACTCAAAGGACTGAACTGCAGACTTATGTCAAGTACATAAAGCAGTATGTGCAATGTAGTGCAAAATGCTAATCAAGATAGGAATCTAAATATAGATTCCTTTTCTGTTGTAGCCTGTGTCTTTCAAAGCCAAATTGAAAGGATAACAAAATATCATAGCACTAGTAGAAATTTTAACATAAATTTTAATTTCTGATTTGACAACTTCTCTCTTTAATGTTCAGTTTAAATTGTGTAAAACTCTCCTCTAGATCAATCAATGTCATTTTCTTTTTTGCTAGCTCTTAGAATAAATTAAATTTATTTATAATTAAAGCAAAACTTGGCTGGGAATTTTAATTAAAATTCTTAACTGGAGCTGTATTTGTATGAGAAACTTGTGTAATGCTAAGTACTGGCATGCTGAAGTTGTCAACTTCAGCATCATTTTTAGTGGAAGCATTTCTTGTAGTGTTTAGAATAAAATGAATCCTGTTTTATTTTTAAATATCAAGACCAATGTCTGTAAACAGTTTGCTGTGCCGTGCTACAGTTGCATTAAATCCCTTTGTCTATCAAGGTTGAGGATAATTATCAATCTCACTGAAGTGTTTGAATTTGACCCACTTGAAAAGTCCAGGCTAAGTCTAGCTTCTGGTAGACTGCTATAAAATGTATGCAAAGAACAGCTAATGAGCTGTAAACTTCAATGTCTGTTCTTTTTTCTCCTTACTCCAGCATCACCCAAATGTCACCACAAAGCACGTCCAACTTATAAACTGTGTAGTTTGAATTAGAGGGTTCTTTGATAATTTAGAATTGAAGTAGAGTAAAATGTCATTCACTGTTTCCACTAACAGTGCAATGAAGGCAAGTCCAAAGATGAAAATCAAGGTTTATGAAAACCCCCTCAATTTAATAATCTTTTTCCACTCCTGCACTCTTTACCTCCCTCCCTCCTGTTTGAGTTGTGTAAGCTGAATTAGGTTAAAAACCAATGAAATTTGGGTGTTTCTTTAAGAGATTCTGGTAAGGAGGGTAAGGAAGCAGCTTAGAATAGGTGATTTCAAGTGTCCTGAAAGGACACACAATTGAAGAGACATTTCCAATCCTGCAGAGGTAAAAATATGTCTCCAATTTGAGTTGACTATTTGAGGATAATATTTTGAAGTTAGTTCATTTTGGAATAAAACCTAGAAATTTGGAGAACTGTGTATTCTATGAAAAGAGTATATAATTTCTGATGTTTACATTCATGATACTAAAGAGAAATAAGTCTTAAGTACCAAAACCAGCAAATGGACAAAAGATGGAGGGAGAATGCAACTGTTGCATTCTCATGTAAATAGAATCTTGAAGTAGTGAAGTTAGACTGTGCCTTGCCTCCCTCAATTCTGTCTTCTGCTCCCATCTCTCAGGGAATGGTAGTTCATGGTAGACTTCTCAACTTTTCCTTTGAAAAAACTTGGAGGCAACTCCCTGATACAGAAATCATTTGCTGAGGTTTGTGAAGGGAGAAGAGCTGCAATTCCTTAGGTTTGGTTGAAGTTGTATTTATTTTCTGGACAAAGGCAGAAGACTGGAAAGAAGTTTGAAAATGCCATTTAATTTTCAGAGTTAAGAGAAGACATTTTCGAGAAATGTGCTGCAGTGTTGGTCAGCTTGTGAAACAGGATGGAGGCTAGATTTAGGTCAATTTTTTCCAGTCTAGAGACTCTCTAGTTATGTGGAAAACACACAAGCACAAAATGTCTGCATGTTCATAGCTTTAAGATTGGAGGACAGGATTGGCAACTGAGTGCCTTATTGGCTTTGATTGTTACAATATGATCTGTAAAAGAACATAGTCATTGTTTGGACTGAAGTCTGCGTTTGCTCAAATGATCTAAATCTTCCACCTTTCCATGTCCAGGTAAAGAGAAGTGGAACCTAACTTTTCTCAGTGGGTGGTTACATAGTTGAGAGGATTGTGAAAGAGACTACCTGCCTCTGCAAGTTAGGAGAATATCTACAGTTTCAGTAACACGGAACTGTAGAAATACTGTGAAAAAGCAAGAATAGCATTATCTTCTGCCTCGTGTTCTTATTTTACACTTCCACAGCAAAAAATCGTATTAAGTTTGGATATCTATAGTTGAACTATGTTTTATTTTCCTGACAATGTTTTGATTTCATTACAATAAGAAGCCTGAAGCCTGTAGCCACCACCAGTTTTTCATTGTTTGGGATATGAAAAATCCCAGGTGGCAGCATTGGCTCAGAGTGTCTGCAGAATACCTGAATGAACTGTTCAACAGAGACTTTACTGCATTAAAAAACCCCAAACAAACAGATTTATAGAACTTGAGTTTATTGTTATAGCAGTGCTTTGTGAATAAGAATTTAGGTTAATCTTTGTGTCTGGAGCAATGATTTGTGTATCTGTTTAGTTATTCGATATAAACATTTATTCAATGAGATAAATATTTCTCACAATAAACTTACTGCAATGTGCAATGTTGTACCTTGCATTATAATTTCTGTGGTTAATCCTGATGTGGCAGAATTCTTTTCATACCAAAATAATGTGTACTTTATAATATGTAACACAGCTACAGACAATACCCGTATTAGAATTTGGTATTTTAATATACCCTCGTATCTTCATTAAAGTCAAAGCTTGTATTAAATCACTGATTTTGTGTCAAAGATATATCCACTTCATTCATGTCAAATGTATATCCATTTCATTGTGTCTCCATTTGTAGGTTCTGGTTCACCAAACAATTCTGATGATGAGCAAAAAATGAATAATTTTATAGAAAAGGGTACAGTATTTTTCTTTTCTCTAGTCTCATTATTTTCTTCAGTTAACCTTTTGATACACATAGATTGATCTTTTTTTTTATTAAAATATTATTTACAGTGAAGACCAAAAGCAGAAAGCTTTCCAAGATGGTAACCAATGACATAGGTATGAACTAGAAAAATTCTGCTCTTTCTAATCCAGTGCCTTACTCTATGCAAAACTAACCCAGCAGCAAAGAAAAAAAAAAAGGGCAAAATAGCAGTCAAATTTCAATGCATTAAAGTATTAATTTTTTAATTCTTTATGCTGCTTGGTAATTCTGTGGGCTGCTTCTGTACTAAATAGCCTGGGCACAATAATTTAAAAAAAAATCAAGGATATTGGTGTCTGAGATTGTCTAATTTTAAAACTGCACTTCTCTTTTTCTGGATGGGTGAAATTCTAATACATAGTAAGAGTTCAGTCTATGCAAGTCACAACATGGTTCCACTACTTTTGCAAAAGTATGCTGTCCTTGAGAACATGTGGCTGATATCATTTCTTTTTCATATGTTGTGTTCATGACCATATGGTCAGATTCGTATACGAATATGGTCAAGAAAGAGGTAGTGTCATGGCTTCATTTATTCATCTGGAAGAGACTTGGTCATGTATATATAAGTATATACCATTACTGTTCTAGAACTCCATTTGCTTTTCTGCATTCAACAGCGACACAATACCATACCATCTCTAGATTTGTTTGTTAACAATATGGCAACAAAATTGCCTTGGGAGATGTTGTATGCAGGTAGATTGAACCCTTTTATGATTGGAATGAAAATAACTCTCCTTCTGAATACTGGGTCATTAAATAAATGAAGGTGAGAGGCTGTATGATTTAACTTTGGGGAAGGGACTCTTCTTCCTTAACTTATGGTTACTTTCGTTGCAGAATCACTTTTTTAATGATTTTTTTTTTTCATGTAGCGAATCAGTATATCATTGTAGGATGATTTATTTTATCTCTTCAGTCAGCTTCGGTTAAAATAACTTTAGATAGTAAAAGTGTTTGCTAAACTACTATTTCATAGGTTATGTAAAACCACAGGTTGACTAGGGAGGATGAGATTTATTTTCCTGAGTCTCCCTTGGGTTTTTCTGTTTGACAATTTAGCTTTCTCACTAACTAATCTTTGCAATTCTGTAATTAAGACAAATAGTCATTCACAATTCAGTGAGACAAATGCAGGTATGATGAAGTCTTCCTTGGAATCTGAGGTACAGAGTGAGGAAGAGGAAGAATATTCTCTTTGTAGAGTACTATGTTGAGCTCTTCTTGCAGTGTTATCAGAAATGGTAGAGAAGAGTATTTCTGAGGCAGCAGAAGTCTGAATGTAATTCAAAAAAGCAAATGGTTGTCAATAATATGTGAATTCATCTGTTCAAAAAATAGTGTATTTTACATAAGCATTAATATGTTCTCCTAAAGGAAATTTAGGCTAACTAGAACCTAATGTTCAGGTCTTCTAATGAGAAAAAGTCAAACACTTAATCTTGTGGATGTTATATCAATGTCTGTTGAGGTAAGGATTCCCTTTTGTCTTTTCTGAACATGACACACTATCTTGTGCAAAACCCATGGAAAGTTTTTCTGTGACCTCTTTTTTTTTCACTCCTCAAAGAGTTATGTTAGAGCATTAATAAAATATGCAAATAACAGTTCTATAGAGCTATTCACATCTGTTACAGCTTGAAGTCTTTCAACTGAAAGGAATTTTCGTGAGAAGTATTTGACATGTAGGCTACTAGAAGAGTTGTAAAGATCTTAAAACCTAACATATTTCTCAGGTACCTTTACTAAAGCTTTTTTTCAGAAATGAAATTACTTCACACTTTGCTATCAGTATTCCCTTGCTCCCTGTTCCCATGTGACAAACATTGAGGTATGGAACTCTGATGTGACAGCTACTACTTGAGGTCAGCCATGTGCAGCAGGAGCAGACAGCATCACCTTTGCCCTATTGTACAACTCGAGTGAAAAGCCTGACATTGAATGCTGTCTCTGTAAATCTCCATCCTATATTTTCCACTTTGCTGTGTAGAAAGTGTGTATCATGTTGGTATTACTGGAGGTGTAGCAAAACTGAGTGTACCGAAACAATTGTAAACCATAAGCCAGGTGTGAATAGAAGTAGGGTTTTTTTATACTGAATAACGTTCCTTAAAAAACAACTTATCTGGCAACATACAGTGAACCCCCGCCACTTTGCAGTTTTGCTCTTTGCAGGTTCAATTCTTCACTGTTTTTTTCTCCACAAAAATTCCCCTCTGAGCATGCACACAACACACTGTCAAGAGCTAGTATGTAAATAAGCTCATGAATATGCAATGAAGCATCACCCATAGCACCTCCCCTCCCAGCCCTTGAGTGCGGAGTGGGGGGTGCGCATGTTCCTGGAGTGGCCAGCCTGGTGGGTGCAGGGGACCCCAGTGCTGGCCGCCACGGTGATGCAGGTGGTGACGGAGGGTGTCCCCATCCCCCACAGCACTGCTGCCCATGGGTGTGGCAGGCGGGGGGCTTGGTGTCTCCCAGGAATGGGGCCCAGCGGAGCCCTGGAGGCAGTGGGGACCCAGGGCTGTGGAGCGACGACACGCAGGGAAGGAAGGGCACAGCCCCCAGCCGCACACAGCACCCATGGAGGATTTTCCACTCCATTGATTTCTCTTTAATTTTCATTAACTTGTGGCAGGGGCAGCAGTGCGGGCAGAGCTGAGTGGGGGTGTGGAGCCAGGGCGGCCCCAGAGGGCCTGCTCCTTCACAGTGGTCCTGGGATTCTACCTCTGGGAATCTGTGTCCATTGGCTTCATCCAGCCCTGGGAAAGGCCAAGGGGTGTTTGCAGCCCGGTCTGGTCCCAGTGGAGGCTCTGGAGGTGCAGTTCCCCCCTCCTCCTCTCCTATTCTGTGCCCACAGAGTTCAGGGAGAGCCGGCCGCTGAGGGGAACAGGCGCGGTGGAATAGCCAGCAGCACCTCTGGAGGCGCAGTCGCCCCTACCCCTCCTCCTCACGTGCTGTGGAAGGAGTGGGGGACCCCAGTGCCAGCTGATGCTGCTGATGGCAGTGATGAGGGTGTCCCAGACCCCCATGGCACTGCTGCCTGCGGGGGCGGAGGGCAGGAGGTTTGGTAGTTCCTGGTACCAAGGCCTGGGAGGGTCAGTCTGGCTGGTGCCTGGCCAAGCCTCAGAGGCAGCAGGGACTCAGGGTAGCCATGGTAATGCTTGCAACTTGCTGATGCTACTCTAACACTGCAAGCACCGCTTTTGAACTATACTCAGGCTATGCTGTGAGCCCAGCCAGCGCTTTCTCTGACAGGGCCGGGGGTGAGAAAGTTTGTGCATTCCCGCAGCAGCAGCTCCCCTGGGGTGGCCCTGGCCCCCCCATGTCCTTTCACTGGGAAAAATAGTACTTCTTCCATCATACACAGCCTGTGGAGGCATAGACCTGGCTGCCGGTGGGGACAGGGACACAGTCACAGAGCTGGCACCCTCGCTCTGCTCCTGGGCAGAGATCAGACACAGACATGGCCAGATCCCTCCACACACCACCATGCAGTGTCCCCCACTGCCATGGCAACACAAGTCCTTGTGCCTATACATTCAGCTCGGCTCTGGTCCAGCAGGGGTTGACTGCACAGCTACATTCCTTGTACCAGGAACTCCTGGCAGCTTGCCAACCTCCAGCCAGCCATGAGAGAGTGTGTGTGGATGTGTGTGTCCCAGAGCCACTGTTTCTGTAGGAACAGGTGATGGGAGGCGATGGCAGAGCTGCCCCTGCTCCCCACTTCACCCCAGCCTCTTCCCGTGTCCAGGATGCAGTTTTCTCAGCTGGCACAGGGCGGCTGAGCGACCCTCTGGCTGCAGGGTTGGTGGTGGTGCCCTGGTGAGGCGCAGCCCCTTGGCAGCCCTGGCCCCACCACTGAGGCCGGGGCGCGAAAAAGTTGCTGCCTCACTCTCACGACCAGCGGCGGGGGGGTCGCAAGCTCCCGATGAAAACAATAAGCTGGGAGGTGGGAACGGTGCCTGAACCACCAGCAGAGCGATGCCTTCCTGTCACAGGAAAGGGCACTGCAGCGACGGGCAGCTGGGAGGAGCAGAAAGTGGCTCCGCTGCCTGCCTGGCCAAGCTCTGCAGAGGAGTGGAGGGACTGGTACTCTTGTTGGACATCTGGGAGATGATGGGAGGCAGGACCACTGCAGCCCTGGTGGAGGGAGCAGCCCCAGCAGCATAGACAGGGCTCTAGGACTCCCTGAACCCCCAACCCTGCATTGGCCCGCACACCCCGCCCAGCCAGAGGCACAGGGTCCAATGGGGTTGTCCATGGCTGGCGGGGTCTGGAAGGGACCAGGACAGCTGAGGGGACAGCCCAGCCTGAGGTTTGACACAGCACTGAGTGGAAACAGAGTTGTCTCCCAGAGCCATGGTCCTGCAACTGTGGACAGGGTTATCCTGGTTCTGGTGGGACCTGCACCTGGGGGGCCGCAGGGAATGCCATGGGGATGGGCAAGAAGACACCCTCTTCACTCTCCTGATGCATCACAGGCTGTGGGGTGGTCCAGCCCCTCCAGAGCTGAGGGGGGCAGGATAACGGGCCGGGCTTAATTGTACGTTCATGAGTTTGTTACCCTTTCGGATCATGGGCTTTGCGCAAGGGAAGGAGACATGGAGCTCCATGAAAGTCCGGAGATGACTACAGTTGGGTCTCCTATACCACGGTACCGCAGGTCTTGTTCATCTCCCTCGAAGCCCTCCGTCAGTGTAGAATGGCAGCTCATTAATGTATTGGTGTTTGTGTTGGCACTTGCTGGCACCTTCGGCCACCCCACACCAGGAAACCCCCTTTTCTGCTTGGCCAGGAACACTGGCGCGGGGAGCTGCGCATGCTGCTGTTCTGGTGTCTCTCCAGGTAAGTAGACCTGGTCTCTCCATACTTGGGGTAGATGTCTACCCCGAGAAAGTCTCAGATACCATGTCTAACCTGCGAGTGTGTAAATTTTTCATAACTGCACGCAACCTCACCACTCAGAGCAGGGAGTGGCTTGCACTTGAGCGGAGCCGAGCCACCATAGGAGCAGGGCATGCTCGAGCGGAGCAGGGGGACGGCTTGCACTCGAGAAGAGCGGGAGGCGGCTTGCAACAGAGCCAAACTGCCATGGCTGCCTCGGGGTGATCACAGCACGGGCAGAGCAGTGTACCCATGGTCCATGCAGTGCGGTGTGGGGATTTGTTTGAATATTCATGACTGCCTAATTTGAATATTCATGTGTGTCAGGTTGCGCATGCGCAGTTGCAAAACGGACCTCCTTAATCACTGAAAAATCATGCTGCAAAGATGTAAAGCCACTGTCTGGGCTTCTCAAAGTGGAAGAGGGCTGACTGTTTCTAACTGCACATTTAGGCAGTTTTTTCTTTAAACAGAAGATGGCACCATTGCTATTGAAATAGGTTCTTATTTACATTTGAATTATTGAGGGGTTTGGTACATTATGTTTTTTGGAATTGAGGTTTTTTGCATAGCACAGTAATTCACAATTTCCACCAATAATATCCTTTTTAACAATTTGTGTATCCTCTTGTCTCATTAATGAGACATACTTAGCGCATGTTAAAGATTGTCTGACATCATTTCATCTTGTCAACCTTGTTCACACACCTGGGCTTTCAATAATGACCAAAAAGATAAAACTCTGGATTGATACTCTGACTTGCCTGTCCTTGGTATTACCTGGTATATTATCTATTACCTAGTATCTTCTATTTTTTGTCCATTTTCTCCAAGTTGTTAAAATTGTGCTAAATGTTTCTATTTGAAAACCAGAAGTGACTGCTCTGGTCTTCATTTACTAAGTTAATTAGTCATTACTGGTATTGACACATGGTAAAAGCTTTTAAAAGCAAAAAAGCAACTCTATTTTTTTTCTGTGTACAATGTTTTGCTCAGGATCTCAGCTCTTACAATTTAAACGTCTAACACAGAAAACAAGTTTATGTAAGGAGTACCCATCTTGTCATTCGCTATTCCAGATGAGAATGATATCTTTGCAAGCTAATTTAAGTTCAAGCTGACAGCAGAAGGATGAGCTCCTGGTCACTGGTGATGTTTTGTACCAAGATTTTCTGTTTGCATATCTGAGATCGGATCTGCAACATGAGATGATCTTGTTTGGAAACAACCTTTGGCAGAATCTTCATTTAGATGAGTTTTGGCCTCACCACTAAGCTAGGCATGTGCCAGTGCTAATGTAAGGATTAGGGTGGAAAACATGTAGTCCGACTGCCCTTTTCAGTTTCAGCCTGCACTAAAATAAGTGACTAGCATTTGCATCTGAGACTAAGTAATTTCGATTTAATTTGGACATACTTTTAACACTGGCACATGAAGGAAATTGGAAGATTATTTCTGGAGTCCTGTTCTCAAATTTTTATAATGTATGACTGGAATAAAACTGTTCAGCTATTCGGATAACTAGCATTTGCAATATTGATGAGCGTAATTAATGATATAGTGAAGTATTTCACTTTTTGAAGGACTGATAGTAACTTTAAATCACATACTGTTCTTTAAGGTATGTAGAAAATTGAATGACTTCTGTTAAAATGATAATTAGAATGAGTTAACTCCATTTTTAACTGAGAAAATCTGCATGATTCAGGTTGCTGTATGAGTGGTATCCATTGCAAGGTACTCCTAGAATTATGAGGCTATTCTCAACATCAGCTTTAGGAAAGGAAGTATGAAGCTTGCAAGATAGACAAGAATTAAATGATGTATCAAAACTCAAGCATGTGGTAGGGGAATAAATTCAGAGCGTAGTCCTGGTCTAGTAGCTAAGCTACATCAAAATCATTCCTTCCCCAGTAATTGTTGGAAGAGAGATGGTAAAGGGATGTATGCCTACTAGTTTACTTGTTATGTTTATTATAGCAGCATCTCTAGATAATGGGACAATGGTACAGGGATTAGGTTATGTCCATGGCTCCGGGGTTATGGGTTCGATCCCTGTATGGGCATTTGCTTGGGAGTTGGACTCGATGATCCTTGTGGGTCCCTTCCAACTCAGAATATTCTGTGATTCTGTGATCTTTTAGTATTGTACTGCAGTTTAAACACAGTGCAAGATTTCCGATCCTATAAAAATAATTTCTAAATTTGGGATGAGTTTAAGTGCTGTTTTTCATTTAAGCACTATTATCAAAATTATCCATTTTTTAATGGTGTTGCATGTTTGTGTGTTTTGGTGTTGTATGTTGTTTGGGTTTTATGTTGCTTGTTTTATTACCATTTTTCTAACGTTGCAGGTTGCATCTCAGATTAGTAGCTTTTTGCAAACATGCATTAATGTTTTAGTGCTTCCAAGTTCATCTTTTTTTCCTATTTTAAATGCCTCAGCTTTAATCAGAAAGTGGGGCACAAGTAAAGGGGATGATATCTTAACTTTGTTTACCGTGAAGCACGCATCCTTGCAATGGCCAAGCATCTGTATTCTGTTCTCTCACCTGAGATACAACTTGGAGTTAAACCAAAGCCAAATTCATCCAATCTATCAACTTCTGCATGAATCCTAAGGAGAAATCGAGCTCAGCAAAAATCATAAAATACTGTATTTACAGATTTTGCTGTCTTCCATGTTTTACTTTGCACCCCTCACTTATGGAAGTGAGGCTCTGCTTTAGTGGAAATTCTGTAAAGTAGTGCAATTAATGTAATAAACAATTATATGTTAAATATTGGGAAAGAAGCAAATGAAGGCCAGCAGAATTGTTTATTCTTTTAAAAAAAAAGATATACTTCACTTTTCAGCAAAGATGTCCAGGAAGCTAAGTTTGCCAACTGAGTTAAAGCCTGATTTAGGTAAGTTTATGTAGTTGATTTTATTTTTACTAAAACTGAATGTCCTAAATTATGTAAGCTATCATGACTTTGTTGAATTTATCTGAAGTACAGAACTAAAATTTTAATTCCACTCTTTTTGGGGACTCTCAGGCACAAAATATCATTGCTGTCATCATAAGGTAAGCCTACAATTCCTGTATATGGCTTATCACAATTTTGTCATAGTTTTTAGGCATCTGTCACTCACTTTCAGTAGTGCTGTGATAGCAAAAGCATGAAGAAAATAAAGAAAACAGAAAAAATAAAGAAAATAAAACAAAAAAAAAAAAGAAAACTGCTGCCTGGTTAGAACCATCTGATATATTTTAAATTGAAAAATGAACTCTCTTAAGACAGTGTGTTGAGGTCCTCTCAACAAATAGCTGGACATGATTTCATAAATGTTAATAGTCTTGTGACCACTCTCTCTAAATTAATGTAATATACAGCTGTTTGGATGGATGACCAGTCTGAGAATTTAATTTTTCCTGAAAAAGCACAGTAACTTTTTATATAAGAAGCAGTTCATTTGTAAAGTCTGTCGTATTAAAGGTCATTGTTTTGCATAGCTAAAACAGCTTACAAATTAGTAGATTGTTTTATTAATACTCTGACAGACAGCTTTTAGATCAGATCCAGCTCCCCTGCCTTGTTCTCTCAAGATGACAGGGGACAGCTGTAGACCTACAGCAATAGATGCAGCTGCTTTCTGCCTGCCACAGCTTGCTCCCCTTTCTGGAGCAGGATTGCTACCACAAGCCTGGCAGACGACAGACCAGGCTCAGAGTGGCAGCTGTAGCGCAGTGTATTTGATGAGAGTTGCTGCTGCTATTGACAAGGAAAAAGTCCATGGCACTGCGATATTCTGAAACTGAGCTGGACCACCCTGATTTACAATTACAGCTTGCCCCACTCAGAGAACCGTGAAGTTGGAAGAAACCTTCAGAGATCCTTTAATCCATTGCTATGGCAAGGATACCAATGTTTTACAATTTAGTCTCGGATCTATTCATGAACCTCCAGAAAAATACCAGTTTAAATGTTTTATGGTCTAATTAGACAATTTTTCTGTTATTTAATCAAACTTCCTTGCTTCCATATTAATTTTTTCTCATCCTTTCCAGAATGAACAGGGATAACAAGTACTCCTTATCTTTGTAAACCATTTTATACTGCTGAAATCTCTCATCGTATCTCTGATTTAATTTTTGCAGGTTTTAAATTTTTTACAGACTTTAGTTCTTTACAGACTTTAGTTCTTTCCGCTTTAAGTTATGTTGCCTAAATCTGAGATGGCTTCTTTTAATCTCCTCTGGAGCTGGATTTTTTCCTTCTCTTTCTGAACTCAGTGCCTAGAGCTACAGGGATTTAACTGTGGCCTTTTGGGCACAAAAAGAGCTGAAGAATTTGACTTCTCTTTTCAATATGTTTCTCTTCTTCCTTACTATGTTTACTAATGGTTTAGGGATAATTTTGGCATAGGGTGAATTTTATCACAATTTGCAATCTGGAACCCATTTGTACTTAAATAGTATTATGAATTATTACTTATATTAATTATTAATAATTCACCTGTTTTATTCCCAGTTCTTTGATGGCAATAAGTAGTTTGAAGTGTTACTTTTTCCTAAAGAAGACAGGAGAAAAGGGAATGCTGAAGTTTTTTCAGCGTTTTCCAGTCCTCAAACAGTTAAAGCATTTTCTACATCACTTAATAATTGCTGTTCTTTCTACTGAAATAATAGAAGGGGGATTTTGTCACATCATTTCTGGTATACTCATAAAATAGTCTATACCTTCTGAATCATAATAGTATTTGACTGCTTTTGATTTTGCACATATGTGAATATCTGCACTTAGATGCCTCATTTTGTTCTGTGAAAAATTCTTCTAAGTTTTCAGGTCAGTAAATAACTTCATTAAGCAATTATAATCTGTTGTTTTACTTCTATCTTTTCTTCTAGTGGGATAGCTTTTGCACAGTGTTCTTCAAAGATTGCTGGCTTGCTTTTTTTTGTGTGTGTGTGTGACTTATGTGGCTTTATCTACTGGCTGTAGGAGACAGCCAAAATGCCTTTCTCTCAGATTCATTACCCCTATCATTTTCTCTCATTTCTTTCTGTGTTGGCTTCTTAAAACCTACTCTTCTCTGATCTTGTTCTTTCAAATTACTCTTCTCGCTTCAGATCTTTAACCTATCCCTTTTCCTTCCTGAATAGATAAAAGAAAATCTCAAGTGTGTTTCTGCATTTATTCTCCACTTTCTAAAACAGAACTTATCTTAAACATACCCTAGTCAGCATTATACCATTGCTTTTCAATGTTCTAATCCAGTGATTGCCACTAGGTCCTATTCTTTGGTTTAGATGAGAGCCTCATCTTTCCATTTTTCTGATGAAGTGGTGTGTAGTGATTCATCACACTGTTGGTCCTTCCTCCTCACCTGAATCTAATCCGTTCACAAGCCATTGACTTCTTCTTTGACTTCAGGATAAATAAGATGCACTAAAGCCGTTAAACTTTTTACCCTCAATTCTTTCTTCTGAATGAATTGTCCACTCTCAAAAATGCCTGTATTGTCTGGCAAGCTAATTTTTATTGGTTTTTTTCCCTGTCCATTCCAATGCTTCTGGAATTTGTACACATGCTCTTGAAATATTCAGCAATCTAGACCTCACAAATGCACAGTTAATGTTATGTTTATTGCAGTTACTGTATGACTATATTCAGACTGATTTATCCATGTTAAAGTGAAAAAAACAAATTAAATTAGTAAATACGTAAGCCTGAAAAAAAGTATCATAAGAGGTGGTGGTCATTAGAAGAATTATAAAACCAAATAATTGTTTGCATTGTTTTATTCTGAATTTGATTTTTTTTTAATGTGAAAACTTAGGATGTCAGCATCTGAGTGGTTGAGTGAATTTCTTTCTATAATCCATGTTTTACATTTGACAGCTAAAATTCACAGGATAATATTTTTTTTTCTTGTTGGAATGAGACAATTATCTTGTGAGAAGATTCACTGTTTGTGTTGAGTAGATGTGTGTTTATTTAGTCACATGAATTCTAGTATGTATGCTTTCCAAATGCATGTTAGATGTTCTTCGTAGAAAGCTTTGCAATAATTTAATGAAACTAACATAGTAATACTTCCAAAAAGTATGTGGTTGAATGTTGCTCTTAAGCTCTTTGTCCTGCTTTAAAGATGCCTACACAAAGATCCAGAACTTAATTTTTTTAAAAGGTCGTTATATAAATTGCATCAGACCTTTCTTTATTGGTAAGGGCTGTCTTGTGCTGAAATTTTGCAGTTATGAACTGAGAAAGTAAAGCATTTAATTGGTGAATGCACAGATAAATTCATTAGGTGTTGCGACACCCACAGGCAGCACACACAGCTGGAGTGAGACAGCACTGGTTTGAGCTTTTGATAACATGAAAATTCATTTATTTGCTAAGCAGTGAGCAAGACATCCTGAAAAGTTTAAATGCCATTACCGGCACTACGCTACAGCATTTGAAGTGGAAATCTTCAGCTTTGCATACCAGTACCAGATGGCATTTGTTGTTTGTTGTACTAAAAGTTTGGGGGGTCTGTAAATAGCCTGTTAGATCTCCTCCATACAGTTTCTTAGAGAGACAACATTATTGTGAGTCATTGCAGGTTCCATGTTATTGTGCTCTCTGCTGTTCTTAAAGTAAAATAGTTGTATCTTCTTAATACGTACTAGTAATCTGTGCTCCATGGAAGCTAGTATTTTTTAATCTTATCAAGATACTAATTGGCAGAGGGGTTTTTAATTCTTTTTTTTAAGGAGTCCTGTTTGATGACTGTCATTCTCTGGCCCTAGAAGACAAATATGCATAAAAATTATTCATAATAATTACTTAATGGCAACCTCTGCAACAGAGATTATTTGCTCAGATGCAGACTTGGAAACTGGGCCAAAAGGGAACTTGACTAAGGAGGAATACAGGAGTAATAATCAATAGAATGATAGTTAATGTAGAGTTGATGCTAAAGAAAAAAAATTTGAATTCTCTTAATCTCTGCGTTTTGCTGTTCTTTTTAATTAATACTGATTTATTTTCAGATGTCAAAGACAACTCTTTCAGTCGATCACGGAGTTCAAGTGTAACTAGCATTGATAAAGAGTCACGTGAGGCAATTTCAGCTCTTCATTTTTGTGAGACGTTCACAAGAAAGGCTGATACATCACCTTCCCCATGCCTGTGGGTTGGGACCACATTGGGTACAGTGCTTGTCATTGTACTGAACTTACCCCCAGGAGGAGAGCAAAGACTTCTTCAGCCAGTGATTGTTTCTCCTAGTGGTATGTACAAAGCAGACAGGCTAAAGTATACTTTGATAAAGTGTCATTTTCATTTATATTCTTTTTAAGAAACTGGTTTTTTTCCAATTCTGTACTAATATTAGAAATATATATTCCACTGATCTAGCTGTTATGTTTATCAGCCTTGACTGTTTACTTTATTACCAGAGTTTAAGCTTGGAAAAGTTGACAATAAAATCTCATAAAATATAAAAATACCATTTAAGTGTATTCTTGCCAAGAAAACCATGTTTGCAATTGTTAAACAGAGATAGCAGAAGAGATGAGTAATATCAAATGCTCAGTTTATTATTGGTTTTAGTCATCATGTAAGAACTCTTCAGTTTTCCTACATCAAGAGAATGGAATGCAAATTAAACCTGTATGCTGAAGAACTAGTTTAAATATTAGTGACAAAATATTCCTTTAGATTGCTGTGGTAGGTCTTACATCTTTTCTGATACACAGCAACTGAATTTTTTGTAATAGCATATTAATGGTTTGTTGGCTATGCTGTTAGGCATAGATTTAGCTTTCCTGCTACCACGCTCCCATGCAGAACATGGTGCTCTAGTCCATTTTGCTCACCATGCTCATCATTTTTGTATATCTGATGGTATCAGACATACAAATTGCAATGCTATTGGAATGTAATAATGGTTAGGAGTGGTGTAACCTCTAGACAATATACGTGATTTGTGCCCTTTGAGTAAGCTATTGGCAGCAGCATTCAGATTTGGTAACATTTGATCGCAAAGGCAAGGCTGCAGGCTAGCCAGTATGTTTCATTATTGGATCCGCAGTGTCATCCTTAAAAGATATTGCCATGTATGTAGTATTTTTTTGTACTTAGCAAATGTTCCTGTTGTTACTTATGTGTGAATAAATTAAAGTAAAATAAGAAATGTGTTAGCTTAAGAAATGGCCTACAGAGACAGCGTTTTGAACAGGAACGAGGGAAAACTCATTTTATGCTAGAGAAGTGGATTGAAGTGCAAACTGCAGGGGTGGAACAAAAAGATGCACATTGCTCATTTCCAAATCAGTTGAAGGAAAAGGTGGTGCTTACCTTTGACTAATAACATTTATTGTTGATATTAAGCGCAGGAGAGAATGAAATGAGTTGCATTTGTGACACTGAACTCAAATACAAATGTGTATGCCATCCGGGCTCTCTTACTAAATATATACATTTCTCTTTAAGTTAATGGAATAGTATTCAACACAATTAACTCTTGAAAATTGATCTAATGTTTTTGTGATTACATACGTGTTTCCGTGGTTTTTAGTTAAATGTCCAAAGGTTTTGGTGTATCTCAGTTTTGCTACAGAGGCAAGCTGAAGATTTTGGTTTCTTTTCATTCTGCTAGCTTCTTAAAGGAGTATTTTGTAGCTTGAAATGTGACTTATGAAAACTGTTTTAGAAATGTGCTCAACTACTTTTTCCTAGGAACCATCCTGAGGCTAAAAGGGGCAATCTTGAGAATGGCTTTTTTGGATACAACAGGATCTTTGGTCCCACCAGCACATGAACCCTGGAGAGAGCACAATGTCCCTGAAGATAAAGATGAAAAAGAAAAAGCAAAAAAACGACGACCTGTCTCAGTGTCCCCTTCTTCCTCTCAGGAAATCAGTGAAAACCAATATGCAGTGATATGTTCAGAAAAGCAAGCAAAAGTTATCTCACTGCCATCCCAGAACTGTATTTATAAGCAGAATATAACAGAGACTTCTTTTGTTCTTCGTGGAGACATAGTGTCATTGAGTAACAGTATCTGCCTTGCATGTTTCTGTGCCAATGGACATATTATGACTTTTAGGTAAGACCTGTTTGATAGTACCTTAAACATAAAGAAAAGTATAGTCTTCTTCTACACAGAAGGGTTCCTTTTCCATAAGAAGATGAATTTTAAAAAATCTACATTCACTCAGGGTTGATGAATCTCTAACACTTGGGCCTGGATAATTTTGATTAAAGATTCCTATCTAACATGTGAAAAGATTTACCACTTTAGCTCAAGCTACCGTGGTTAAACATATGATATTTATCAGATAAATGTTTAAACATGATGTTTATCACATGTGATATAGGTCTATGAGTTAAGTTTGGCTAAAAGGTGAATTTACTCCTTGATGGTGAAAATTGCCTTCAGTCAGAACTTTAGCTTGTACCTGACCACAGTTCTGTCTATTTTTGTGCAGCTGTTTGCATCATACTCGTGCCCCAAGTTTACTGTTGTTGTTTAGTTTGCTTGTGTCTTAAAGGCCTTAAACTCAGGCTAATTGCTAGTAGTAGTAATATAGGAGTAAGTCACCTAAAGTAAGGAAGTTAAGTTACAAGTTTAAACGTGTAGTAGTGGCTTTTAAATATACTTACGTATAATTTTCATGGGTTTTTTCTTAAATGTTTCTAAATGCTATTTTTTTCTGTACAGCAGAGTCTGTATACTTATACCCTTGCGCCTGCAGTTTAGCCATGGCCTAATGCTGAAATGAAGGAGGAACATGACATAACATTATGCCAGTAAAATTCCTAAAAGGTTATTTTTTAAGGTTGCCAAAAGAAGTTCTCAGCTTGGTAAATACTAATGTAGGAAGTTGTTGTATGTCAGCTTTAGTTTTACTCCTACTATCATTAAAAAATAATTTTTGATAGTAAGTCTGTTACTCTTATTATCCCAATATATTCTAAATACCTCCACGAAAGGCTGCTCATCTTGTTTTTCCTAATTAAAACTAAACTTAGTAATGTTCAGGTACCATATACTGAAACAAATCCTGTCTTCTCAGGATTCATATTGTTTTCTAGTGTACTCTGCTTAGGTGCTAAATTATAAATACTGACTTCCTTTCTGTAGGGAAGTTGGACTCCCAAGGATTAGCTCAGTTTCATAACCATGAATTGCTGCTGGGAAGTGGATTTAACATGTGGTTTGTGTACAGCTGTCAGATCACTGTGTCATACCTGAGATGGGCAATACCTGTCTACTGATATAAATTTAGATAGCATTTAGCTACAAACAAATCTGTAGCAAACTTTGAAAATGCTAGTGTGGATGTTGTGCTTTTCCTATATGGTATAATGTTTTTGTGTTTTGAGACTATGAGGATGTTTTATGCTTCCATTGCTCTAAAGCAAAATACTTTCCTGTTATTAACTCTCTTACTAATATTCTTGTTTTAGATACGTGCATGGCAGAAGTGTCATTTTAGGGTGATGTGCTTATAGGAGAATATTGGTTTTTATTTTTCACTTTTAAAACCTGCCTCCAAAGACAATCTTGGTATCATGAAAAAAAAAATAATCAAAAAACGAACAACCAAAACTAAAACAAGCCAAAAAGGGTAACCTGACACTTACTGTTATGGTTACTACATCTTTCTTTGGTTTTGACACCACTTTGCCCCTTTGCTGCTTTTTTAGTTCAGAAATAAAAATGTTATGCAGATGGTATCTGCAGCAAAAGTTGTTTAATGTATTGTTGAGACACTTGCAGCTAACAACTTGTGTAAATTTTTTTTTACAAAAACTTCACAAGGGATGTTTCAGAGACAGCGGTTTATTTTCACTTCTGGCTGACAAAAAATCAGCTGTTCTGTCACTTCTTACTTGCATTTATTATTACATTGAGGGAGAGGAATGTTTGGTAGCAGGAACATTGCTGTAGCCCAAGTGTGCTATGTCTGTTCTTCAGTAGATTGATGCAATGAATACTGTGCAGAATCAGGAAATGCAAGGTAAGCCAACTTTAAGAGAATTTTCTCTTAAGTATCCAGCCAGACAGGAGAGATGGACACAATTCATAAGATCATTTGAGGCTACTGAATTCTGCTTTATTTGACAGCACATTCCTGCATATTTCTTAGTGTTCTTGAGAAGAGATCATTTAGACTTGTGTTTTTAGTCAAGGAGAAGCTATTCACCCGAGAGAAGTTGTAAACTCTAGGTATATACTTGTTGAAATACTTCTTTGGTAATTATTAAGTAATACCTAATTCATTAAATAGTGAATTTGTCATTTACATGCTCAGAGTATCATTTGAATAATGCTTTTAAATGAATCTGTGATACAGATGTTTCACTTTTGAGGTGCTATCTTGAAGAATCTCCTGTTTTGAGATTTTGTATTCACATTAGATGACACGCTATTTATGTGGTACTCATGCAGATGGTGAAGAGGAAAAATAATGTATTGGAGTTTAAAAATGAGCCATTTGATCAGAAGTAGACATTTCTGCTATATTTAATGGAGTTTAAAATTCTTTTCCTCAAGTTTGCCAAGTTTAAGGCCATTGTTGGATGTATATTACCTGCCACTCACCAATATGCGGATAGCCAGAACATTCTGCTTCACCAATAATGGACAAGCACTCTATCTTGTCTCACCAACTGAAATACAGAGGCTCACCTACAGCCAAGAAACATGTGAAAATCTTCAGGTAATGAATTTTTTTTTTTAAATTACTTTTGGATATACAGTTATACCCCGTCCTTCGTGAGGAAAGGGACAGGCCAAGGCCATTGCAAAACACTAAACTCACAAAGAACTGCAGGTCGTTAATATGCATGCAGGCCACGCCCATTGCTCCACCCCCTGGAACTCCGAAGCGCTGTGGACAATTCTCTGCTCCTTCCCATAGTCTGTCTCGGCACAGGCGAGCAAAGGGAACTGTTTCTGAGTGGCTGCTGTGACTGTGTGTGCTCACAGCCCAAACTCCGTGCCGTTTCCCACCCCCAGCCCCCTGGCCTGGCCCCAGTGCTCGTGCCGGCCCCGGGGGCCCAATGCCAACCGGCGCGTGCTCGCTCTGCCTCTGCGGTAGGGAAGGGTTGTCCCTCGAGCTCTGGTCAGCATTCTTGGAGCCTGGATAAACCTTAACTTTGCAACACTGCAACACCCTGTGCACTTATGGTGGGGGGGAGGCGTTGGTATGGGAGTGTCTTTCCCTTTAACATCCACCAGTCCTGGCAGAGGCAGTGCTGCCCGGGCTTTGACTGGGCTTTGAGTAACAAGGAATGGCATGTCTTGTGGTGGTGCTGCGCTGGGTCTCAGCGGAGCACACAGGACCGGGGCAGGGACTGGGGCAGGGTGCTGCAGGGCTCTAAACGCCACTGCGAGCTGCAGTAAATCGCGCGCTCCAGCCCCCGCCGCACCAAACGCTCCAGCCCCCACGCGGGGCTGCCAGCACAGGCACAATCACCAGGGTCGGGGGAAGAAGCAGCACAGGATTTAGGCTATGGAAGCAACCGCAGCAGCCCGGAGAAGCCCACAGGGTGGCAGGGGTGAGGAGATTGGGTTTCTTTCCCTTTAACATTCACCGGTCCTGTGAGAGACGGGCAGCGTACCCGTAACGGTCCCAGACAGAAGCCTCCTCCTGGCACACAGCTTGCCTCACTTTTGTGGGACAAGTTTCCCCGTTCAGGGACCGGGGGCACAGTGCCGCCATTGCAAGCCCCCTCCCCGCAGGGCGGGGTGAGTCCCGCCCCTCAGGCACCGCAGCACCGCCCCTTGGCAGAGCAGAGTGACTGTGCATGTGTCAGGCAGCTAAACTCATGGCCCGCTGAATCATGATTGCAAAAAATTTGCTTCGCAAATGGACGGGGTCGTAATGGAGAGGTCGCAATGCAGTGGGTATTCACTGTATTCTGAGAATCTTGGTTCTAGATTCAGGATGCTTACAGTAATGAAGATTGTCATAAAGCTGAGCACTTTGGCTTTTGTGCTTTGATATTTTTTTTTCTTTTACTGCAGAATCTGGTTCAGAATTAATCAATTCTACTCTTACATTTTTCTGTTTCCTTCATGCTCTTGTATTTGAATCAGTTTAATACTTAATTTCCTATTGATCAGAAGGAAATTTCCTTTTTTAACATGCTGCTAAAATTCCCCAGTTCAATTGATGATGATGGAGATGGTTGCTGACAGAAACAGGGAACAACTCAGGATGCTTGAAGGAAGCTGTTATGTTTCAGGGGTATTAACAGCTTAAAAACACTCTCAGTCATGCTTCAGCTTGGTAGTTGTATAGAAGAGTGAAATAGCAGAGATACAGGCTGTAAGCTCTGTATGTTGATACTGCAGCATGGGTATGCATATTTGTAGATACAGTTTCAATAGAAGAAAATCAGGAGTCTTGCCCAAATTGTTGAGGAGCAAATACAACTTTACTAAAATACATTTCTTTGCTTCTATATTTCATAAGCTATAAGCTTGCAGACATCAGAATAGAGGGTTTGGACAGATTTCTTAATATATTTTAAATTTCCTAAGTCGCTTTGCAAAAGCAGATGCCTATTAAAATGTACGCATTTTGAAATTCAAATCAATTAAATAAATCCTGAAATGGAAAAATCATTCTGAGAATTTTAGTAATGTATACCTTGTTATGTCTCTTCTTCATTGCAAAGGAAATGTTGGGTGAGCTCTTCACTCCTGTAGAAACACCAGAAGCACCAAACAGGGGGTTCTTTAAGGGCCTGTTCGGAGGTGGGGCACAGTCACTTGACAGAGAAGAACTTTGTAAGTTTTTGTTCCTTGTTATTTTGCTGGTATTTCTATCCAAGGAAGCCAGTGATCCTTATTAAATGTATTACCTGTGTTAACAGAACATTACATTTGTGAAGAGGAAAGTAAAATAAGCAATGACAAATACTTTTTTATAGCTTTTATGTGTTGTACACATAAAGTGTACAAGATCAGAAAATCCTAGGTTTTTTCACAGGTTCTTTTACATCATTTATTCTGGAGTAGATTATAAGACAAGAAATGGGACAACTAATCTTATGATTTCTATAGTACTGACGATGATTTTGTTTATGCTGGTAAACTTCGAGGGAATGGTTTTGGAGAATGCTGTTCTGGACAGTGAGAAAACTAAGACCCCAATCTATTCAGTTGTTTTGCCATGTTTTTTTAGCTCATTTGACTTCTGCTGAGATGCCTTAGAAATGAGAGCAGGGACAAAACTGTATGATAGTTCAACTGACTCATCTGTTCATAGGACAGTAAAATTCAGATTTGGCAAAATTTTCATCGTTTTATCCTTTTCTCATTGTTTTTTGATCACAGCTTTTTTTTTTTTTACTGTGATGACATTCAGTACTTTAATATATTTAAGGAAAATAACTTCTACTTATTCAGATATTTGCTAGATGCAACACCATATTATGCAAGTTTATTTATAAGAACTGTCTCATTAATAATGTGAAATATATCTGTTAAAATGGACAAGGTGCCCTGGAAATACTTTCTTTTATATTGGTTCTTTTGATCTCTACAATAAAAATTAAATTAGTCTTCATTGCTTGTGCCTGTACATTTTTAACAGATATCAGATGGTCACATTCTAGGTTAAGGATTCCTTTTGTATTTGTATATATCTAATAATCTGGAAGTTTGGTCTAGTGAAGAAATTTGGGTGCACAAGTTATAGTTTAATTAGTATGACTGGGACATGGAAAAATACTTTCACAGAATCACAGAATACTATGAGTTGAAAGGGACCCACAAGGATCATCTAGTCCAACTCACCAGCTAACACCCGTACAGAGACCAAACGCACACCCCAGAGTGGCGAACATAAACCTAGTTCCCTCACAGGCGCACAGGCCACTCCAAGCCAGAAGGGACCCACAGGACCATCCAGCCAACATCCCTCAGCTAGACCATGTCATTAAGCTCCTCATCCAGTCTTCTCTTAAACACCTCCAGGGACGGCGACTCCATCACCTCCTTGGGCAGTCCATTCCAATGAGCGATCACTCTCTCTGTGAAAAACCTCTTCCTAACATTCAGCCTAAACCTTCCCTGGCGTAGAGTNCAGCTTGGTATCATCTGCAAACTTGCTGATGATGGACTCGATTCCCTCGTCCATATCGTCAATAAAGATGTTGAACAGTACCGGGCCTGACACTGACCCCTGTGACTGTGACACTAGTGACTGGCTGCCAGCTGGATGTGGCACCATTCACCAACACTCTCTGAGCTTGTCCGTCCAGCCATTTCCTAACCCAGCATAAAGCGTTTCTATCCAGTCCATGCTCTACAAGTTTCTCCTGAAGCTTATTGTGGGAAACCGTGTCAAAGGCTTTGCTAAGGTCCAAATACACAACATCCACTGCCTTTTTGTCGTCAACCAGTCGAGTCACTGGATCATAAAAGGAGATCAAGTTGGTCAGGCAGGACCTGCCTCTCCGAAATCCATGCTGACTAGATGTAATGTCATGGTCGTTTTGTAGTTGCTGCATAATAGCACACAAGACTATCCGTTCCATGAGTTTGCACGGGACTGAGGTCAGGCTGACAGGTCTGTAATTGCTCTTTTTATTCTAAAGTAACTTTGTTACTTTAGAAGCTATCTCTTTACATTATTTCAAGCTTCCACAATTAAATTTTGGCTTGGATCTTCAGAAGAAAAATAATATTGAATGGAAGAAAAAATGCCTAAAGAATTGTAGCCTGAAAGTAAGTTCAGTGACAATTCAGAAGATGTATGAGAATGTCCTTAAAGTAGCCATTTTTACCATGAGGGTCACAATAGAATCTGTATAAGTGAAGTTATTTCTCTTTTTTATTTTTGGAAATTTAAAGAAAGATGTTTATAGTATTAGTTTAAATGTAAATAATTCTTAATAGAAGCATAAAGTCAAAGGAGAATCTTGAAATACTGCATCAAAATGTATTTAACAAGTTAATTTTTTTTTCTAGGGATGAAAAAAAGAATATATTTAAACCGTGTTTCATTGTTTAAAAAAATACTCAAATTTTTATAGTGTATGCAATTCAGCATAAGATTGACACATCCTTCAGGGGTCTAGATTGAACTAGGTAGGCGATGTCCCATTATGAATAAAGTCAACGTAGTCAGTGCCATCACTGGAGTCTGGAGCTGTTTAGCTGACCATTCATGTATGTTCATTATAGGATGAGCTGGTTTATTCTTACAGCCAGTCTGTCTTTGTATGATTTTCATTATAATTTTTTCATTGCAAGATTTTTACTATAGTGAGAGCACAGACACCTAATCTTCATGTGTATGCATCTAAAATGGAACTTCCAGCAAAGGAAACTTGTGGCAGTAGAGTCATACTTGATGGTTTACACACCAGCAAAGCTCTTCCAGAACAGATCACAGCTTGTATTTTCAAAATTTCAGCTTTTCCTCTTGAACTCATAATGCCTTTCCTGTGAAATAAGCTACATTGTAAAAAAAAATACTTCACAGCCCAATTGTGTCACAGACCTAATGTCATCATCATTGAGAGTTTTAATTTCACACTTGAGCTGTGAAGAGATTACAGTTTTATAACCTGCCAGGAAACTTGGAAATATGTTTGAAAAATCTTCAGTTTTATTAAGTAATAATATGTAATAACATCGGGTACTGAGCGTTGCTCATAGTCATACCTACAATTAGGTGTTTGGTCTCCATACAAAGAAATTATACCTTGATATAAACTGATTTCATTGATATTCATGTAATAATGATAGAAAACCTTACAATTCTGTTTTTGCTGCTTTGCAAATGCCTCCAGTTGGAGAATCAGCATCTGGGAAGGCCTCAAGGAGTCTTGCCCAACATATTCCGGGACCTGGGGGTATTGAAGGTGTCAAAGGAGCAGCATCTGGTGTAGTTGGTGAACTAGCACGAGCCCGGTTAGCACTAGATGAAAGAGGACAGAAACTAGGAGAACTGGAAGAAAAAACTGCAGCTATGCTTTACAGTGCTGATTCTTTCTCAAAACATGCTCATGAGGTAAGTATGTTAAACTCAACATTAAAATGATTGTCAAATATAAATACAAGTTCTTCATGTAACTGAGTTCTGCAAAGGCATGTTAGAGGTATCTCAAGGAAATGCAGTATCATTTAGAAAGGATACTTCCCTTCTATCTGTCGTTAGTCCTAATGATTAAGGACTAATGTAAACAGCTCTGTCAGATTCTTGCCATCCTAAAGAAAGATGCAGTTGTATGCAAACCCCATGAATGCAGGTTAGGGAGTTTTTTCCTCAGTTACTATATAGAATGGCTGTTCTCATCCATTTTTGTCTGGATTTCTTTCCATGTCCTGAACTCTTGTGGAACCTTCCCATTCTACCCAAAATGTCTTTCTCTGATCCTGAATCACCAGCAACAATTAGAAAATTCATCATGCTAAACCCTCACTGTTCAGCAATGTTGCTGGTGTAGCTCTGAGAAGCCTTAATAAAGTCCCTCTTTTTCCCACTACTTTGTAAGCATATAATTTGTTTGTGTCATTGTATGTTGTGGTTCATTATTGAAACACTAATTAGAAATTGGTTTTTTGGTTTTTTTAGATGATGCTGAAGTACAAAGACAAAAAGTGGTACCAATTCTGATGATTCTCATCAATTACATCCGTTTAATTTTGTCCTGGTGAAAAAAATCTTGGTTTTTCATTAATTTTGGCAGGACCACTGAAATTTAAAGGAGTATTCACCATTGGATACTGTTGTTTCCTAGCACAAATGACACACTGTTTTACCTCAGTCGTGGCTTTAACTGAGGAGCTTTATATCTAAGAAACACACACACAAAACAAACTTGAGTGTTTCTTAGCTGTTGGTTAACAGAGTTGGAACTGAGAAGGTAACTAGAAGATGTGGAAATGAGAGTAAAAGGAAAACCTAGGGTGAGATGGGCAGGGGCAATGCAGGGTCAATCCTGTGTTAATACTATTTCATATGCCAAAAGTTTTTGTGCTATTGTAATTGCTGCCAGTGTTATACCCTCCTGTGAGGAGAGGCAATAAATCAGGGGTCCACGAGCTGGAATCAAGTGGTTTGTCTTGCTGGACAGTAGCTGACTTACACTTGCCCTTTCTAGGACTCACTATATTTACCATTATTGTTGAAGAAGTGTTGAAGTTCGATGTCACTTCTTGCATTTTGAGAAACTGGAATCTTGGGAAATTTCTTGTTGAAAACTGTATACATAGTTGAGCTGTGCATAGTCTTTTCTTGGATCCCTGATCTAGTATTCCTGTATTCACATCATATTCTGTGAAGTGCAAAACAAAAGCATACATAATTTTTGCATTAAAAAAGTCAAGTGAATAATATGACTGGAATGTGTCATGCTGGGAGTTTTCATTCGTGTTATGGCCGTGCAATGTGAAATGTGGTAACATCTTCATTGTGGTAAGAAGACTTCAACTTCTGTTCTGTTAAATACTACTATTTTTTTGCCAAAAATAGTTATTGGTTCAGGTTGTGTAACATTTAGAATTGGCTGTGGGTTCCATTCATGCTGTGAGTTTTTATAAATGTTTAACAGAATGTATCTTTACAGCCATTAATTAAAAAAGCTGAGATAGTTATCAAAACTTGGGAGTTCTAGATGCCCCTTTTGTCCTTTACTGTGAAATCAGATAACCTTGGATTCAGGTTTTCAAAGTTTTACACACCATGGAGGTGCTGATGCATGAATAATGGCAAGCAAGCATATAATATTTAATAATTGTCAGTATGTTGTTTAGCAAATTTCTAAGCTCTGCTAGTAGAGCTATTTTACAAGTACCAATCTCAGCCTCACCCAGCACTAAAGGCAGTTGGCCTGAAGTTTGGATTTAGTCTCTAAAGCAGTGTTGTCAATGTAAGCAGGGGTGAGGTGTTCACAGAAACTTTTGGAATTGGTGAAATAATGTTCAGTTTGGGTGACGTAGATAATACATCTGAGGTAACTTCTTAATGGCTACTGCACTAAGGCTATAACAATGGAAACGACCAGAGCTCTTCTGAAAACAGAGGGTTTCTTAAAAAAAATTATGCTTTTCAAAAATTTATTTAGACCTTTTTCTTCAAAGCATTTTGTTTTATGGAGCGGAACACTTAAAAGCAGATAGGTCTACATTGTCTGAAATTAATTGTTTGGGTGTGCTTCTCCAATCATTGCATTTTGTGTGCTTTTTTCACAAACCGTCTGAATGTTCCCAAAGCAAAACCTTGATTTTATTTGTCTTGTGATGTTGCCGGTGCAAAGATAAGGCAAAACACCTAAAACTAGAAGTTATAAAACACCTAAAATATGCAAAATATTGAAGTTATTGATGGTTCTTAATTCACTTTTCAAATGAGAGGCTTTGTAGCACAAGCTGATAAATTTTCTTAATTTATGTATAGTGACATTTAATTTAAAAACACAAGTGAATTCTGTTGCTAGTGTGAGGGTGTTGCCATACCACATCCACTTTTCAAAGGACTTATCGAATGAGAACGTAATAATTCGAATAAGCACCACTGATTTCTCAATGGCTCTGTCCCATACCTAGTGAGGCAATGTTAAGTCCAGTTACTTAAGTCAGCGTGCCATGCAATATTTGCCTCTGCATGTTAATTTACTCTTTAGTGTATAATTAATGTATATTTAAATTAACACCATTATTGTTAAAAATCTAGGTAGAAGAAAACTAGATAAAGCCACTATCCATACCGCATCCAAAAATAGAGCGCTTTAGCTGTCATTTTTCCCTTTCCTTCCCAATGTCACACTTATAAATTGAGATGACTGATTATTATTTGACCAGCTGAAGATAAGCTATATTTCAAAGCAGCAGAATACCAGGAAATTAATCTGGCCAGGCTCTGGTGAAGAGGATGGTAAAATTGCTCTTCAACAAATCATGGTATGGAAGAATCGTTGGAAGATGACCTTGCCTTGAAAGGAAAGTGTACTTACTTTCTCATCAAGACATATTTGACAACCACCAGCAAGCACAAAAATAAGAGGCAATGAGAGACCATCTGCCCCTGCAAGAAGAGTAGTGGCTTATTTGGTAATAAAGAATCTATTATAGGTGAATCTTTTTTGTTGCTTTTGTTTAAAGCACCCTTCTAGATATGAAGACTAATGAAATGGTTACTCATGAGATAAACATATACAAATGGTTCTGGGTCAGTAAAAGGGGCTATGTACAATTTTAGTTTAAAACATTTCTTTTTCCTTCCCTGTGGAAGAAAGTTTATCATATGCATCATTGTATCTTATTCTGCTATTGGTGGTGCACCTTTTGTACAGCAAAGTATATTGAAATCCTTGTGGAGAAGGACCCCTGGTTTTTTGGCTAGCATTTAGTTTTGTGAAACTTTTTAAGAGTGTCTGGAAAACTATAATATACAATTGAGCTATTACTTTTTTTTTTTTTAATGAAGTAAGAAACTGCTGCTATCTATTTGTTTATATGTAGTGTGTCTCATTAGGAACTGCAAACTGAAGAAACTTTTCTTCACCTTAGTCCTGCCAAATCATAACTTTTGAATCCTGGTATGTATAAATATGCGTGTATTCCAAATCAGTCTGAAAGTGTTACACCACAGGCATTTCCAGTGATTTGTTCTTCAGCCAACAGTCATAAAATATAGTAATATATAACTGTATTCCTTCTCTGTCTTTATGCAAGGTTTTTGTGCCTGAGGTGGTACTTGTATGACAGGTGATATTGGAAAGCTACATCCAAAGGAGAATTTTTGGAAGCAAGTTCATTTTTTTTTCTTTTAGTTTTCCTTTTTTTTTTTTTTTAATTGTAGGAAATGGGGTGTGGGAATTTTTGTTTAGGTTTTGGTTTGCTTTTGGTTTGTTTTTTTGCTTAATTAACCGCACTGATCTTACCTGAACTTTTAAACTTGAATTTTTTCCTGCACTTTAAATCAATCATGGTATTTTATTCCTTAATTTTGTTTCTATATTTGTGCAGTTCAGGTTCATGATTTGTATATAATCACACACGGTCAATAAAGACTTTAGAACAGATTACTTTCAGGCACCTTTGCTAATCATGTGATTTATTTGGAATGTGTGTTTTCTTAGCAAAATATGTATATAAAATATAGAATCTAATGAAAGGCACTTATCCTGTGTCGACATTCAGTTTATAAATTACTGCAACAGTTTCACATTTATTATTAGATAATACAAAAAAAAATCTGTTATATTTATACATACTGCTTAAGAATATACTTTTACTTTTAAATAATTTTTATATGTACACTTCTACCTTTAATTTTAAAAAGACTTGTGTTCAAGTTTTAAGTCAAAGTACTTAAAGTATGTATATTATCCATAGAAGTTGTTTTAAGCTTATGAATACATTCATATCTCATATCGAGATGATACAATTATTAAGCAATGAAAACAAATTGCCCATTTTGCGTTGCAGAAACTAATCAGTTGTAACTCCCATTTTGAACATTCTTAAACAATTCCCTAAGTAGGGAGTGGGAAGATAGAAAACCAGCCTAAATGTAAAAGTTTTCTCTGTAGCTGCAGTCTGTGGCTGACTGGTGTTCTAGATTTTGGGGGGAGGGGGGGGTTAGCTGGTATACACAAGAGATTTTTTTTATAGCTGTTTCCAAAACTTTTAAAATTCTTCAAAATTGAAGTGAGGTTTGTCCAGTAAATAATTCCTTTGAGTAACCTGTGTATCTTGGTTATGCATCAGCTCTTTACATGTAATGCAGGGTTTGGTTTTTTATGAGTTGTTTGATTGGGTGTTTTTTTGTATTTCAAACGTGTTGGAAAATTTAACAGCCTGTGGCTGAAGTATCCTCTACTTTCTCATCATGGTTTCACATCTCTGTGTGGGCATTGACTGCAGCCGAAATCCAGTACAGGAGGGAAGGAGAGCAGCACCTCCCTGTCAAAGTAGAAGGGTAACTTGTCAGTTGAATCTTCTCTCCTTCTAGCCAATTTCCTGAATAATCTATGTGAATCTTTTTGGGTTGATGTTGATTGCTTTGCTATTACCATAAAGTCTTCAAATAGTTTGTAGACAGAAATTAATGGTGTTTGAGGGGAGAAAGTAAGGAGAACAACAACAAAATGTGTAGTGTAGGTGTGTCAGCTAAGCCTATTTTACTTCAGTTTTCATTGAAAAGCTAAATTAAGCCATGCAAATTTCTTCTTAAGCCCATTATAAAGATGTGCTGTATATCTAATATATTACTCTTTCAAGCCAAAGGAGTGCACTGTGTTTCTGGGTTCTTTTACACCTTATAAAATTTGGACTTAAAGATGGGGACATTCATTTTTAAAAAGGGAAAGCTAAAAAAAAAAAAAGAAAAATTAGGCAGAAACATTGAACTATCAGAAAAAGAGGTGTCAATCAGTATTTCTTTAATATTTTCATGTGTGCCTAGGAATGTTTAAAGTAACCTACAGCTGCAGGTTACTTTGATATTTGTATTTCTTTTTGTTGGTACCTAAGTTACATATTACCAGGCAAATAACTAGAAGTTAAACTGTTTCAGTTGAAAACATGTAAGGAGTTGTATGTGGATTACCACTACCATTCAGTAATAGGTGATGCAAAGGGAGAGGGGTGGGAACATGTTTTAAATATTCCCTTTAAAAACAGAATTGTAAATAAGCAGTACTGTGTTATTTTAGACCTGAGCTCTGCTATTCGTAGTGGTTAGAACTAGGAAAACATGCTGCTTTCTAGTTATGCTGCTGTTCCATTGTACCAGAACCATGGAGGAAAAAAGATACATCCATAAATTTTTCTAACATTGCCCACTCATGGGTAAGCATGCTTGATGTGTAGCGATTCTTGTTTATGTATATGTTAGTGTGTACATGTGTGTTTTCTTTTTCCTTTATGTTCATTGCAACTTATTCTTCAGTTAAGTCTTGCTGAGCCCCACTAGCTCTTCTGAGGGTGATTACTGGAATATGCATTTTTAGGTAGGGTTGCAAATCCATCTGTCTACAAATATAGTTTCATATGAACTGCAAACTGTACTGTTACAAACACAACTATGTTAGATTGCATAGAGTTATTTTACTTACATGTATTTGGACTGAAATATGTCATCATAATGAAGTTAAAAAAATTAAGTATGGAATATTTTTGTAAATAAAAATACCTGTGCAGCTGGTATTTTAAATTTAAAATGTATTATACATTAATGTTTCAGAAAAAAATGTTCATATATGTGTATATGAATGTGTCATTATGCTGAAGGGCTCTTGATTGGGCAAAATAAAATATTCAAATCTCTCCTGAAATGAGTGGAGCTTACTTCTTCTCTTCCTAACCAATTCTCTTCCTGCTGGTGGGAGCAGCAGGAAGATGCGAGATGTGCTTTATAACGAGCAAAACAGTGTGTGCTTGAAGCACTGGCAGACAGACTGACAGTGAGTAGCCCTGAAGGAGCACAAAAGGTGAAGTGATTCATCTGCAGTGATGTTCCCAAACATACTGAAAACCACTCTGAAATGTGCGTACTGATGGTGAAGATATGAAGTCCCGTTATCCTTTTAAGCTAGCAGAAAAGTTAAGGTCATTCATTTTACAGATTCCAGAAAGCAAAGTATTTTCTGTAGCTGCATTTTGACAGCATGTATTAAATTATGAATCCAGGGAGAAGAGGTGAAGCTAGTTTGGTTTTGGGGGGGTTTTTTGCCATATTTATAGCACAGCAGATGTATTATTTTCTTTGATTGAGGCTGAGCTTTGCTGCAAACCAATTTCTGCTTACAGTCTATTCAATTTTGTTGTTGGGGAGGGAGGGAAACACAAACAACCCACTTTTGTAAACATGCTTTCTGTGATGCAGAAATAACAAATCCAAAAAAAGGTTGGGGCAGAAAATCTGAGAAGGGAAATTGCTATGCCTAGGTAAATTTTTTGGAATCTTGTAATGTATAATAGCAGAATATTTCAGTGCTGGTTGTTTTAGCATGTGAGGATGTAGTTTGATGTGTAGGAAAAGTCTGCTAGTTCAAGACTTCCTCTCTGTTCTTGTTTTTTTTGTTTGTTTGTTTATTTTTTATTAGACAACTCTGCAACACATAGAGTTACAGTCAGACCCCAGTCTTCATGTATGAATGAGTTCCTGGAGGAAGTATGAACCCAGCAAATCGCAAGGAGAGCAGACTCATGAA
The DNA here is from genome assembly GCA_013390025.1 of Pitta sordida. Classification (NCBI taxonomy): domain Eukaryota; kingdom Metazoa; phylum Chordata; class Aves; order Passeriformes; family Pittidae; genus Pitta; species Pitta sordida. The sequence goes on along the minus strand of WEKX01005739.1, from coordinate 22,973 downwards.
TATTCAATTAAGCCCCGCCCATAGCCATGTCTCTCCACTAATGAGCTCTAGAGTGTGGTCCCAGGAGCACTGTGCATCCTATTGCACTTCAGGAAACTGATAGAAATGCCTTTTGCCCATTCACAGCTGCAGAATCCTTGCTTTTGTCACTTTTTGCCAATGCTTTTCTTTGCCCCTGTTCCAAGCTTTGAAACCTGGCAGGAGCCGGGACACGTGGGCTAGCATGCATCTGCAAGGCCCCACAGGCTGACAGAGTCACTGCAGTTTTGTTTCTGGGGGAGTCGCTTTGTTTCACAGGGGGCGTTTCTGGGAATGGAATGGAATGGAGTGGAGTCAGGTCAAGAAAAAATGGGGAGACAAAATTGTTTTTCCTCTTTTTTGTCCTTTCGCCATCAGCAGAGGCTGAACTGAAGGCGAGGGGATCCTCCCCAGCTGCCAGTGGTGCAGCCCAGCGCAGAGGCCCCATTGCTGAGCAACCGCCCCAGGGCTGCAGTGAAAGCAGAGTCAGGCCGGGCCAGGCTGCCTGGGCTCGAGAGGAGTGTGAGGGAAGAGCAGGCTCAGCCGGGACTCTGGAGGGCACCGGGATGGGTGGGGATGTGCCAGTGCTGCACACCCCTGCTGCTGCCAGCCCATCCCAGGCACAGTAGCCATGGTAACCCTTCCCCACCTGGCTCACGGCTTTTTTTACATATCCATGAGCATACGCAGAGCTTGGCTGGCTGTGCGTCAGTCCCTGTTTCTTTGTTTGGTTGGCTGTTTCGTTTGGGAGTTTTCTGGGAGTTGTTTGGTTTGTGGGTGTTTTTCCCCTGAATGCAACAGAACTGGCTGTCCCCGCTCCTGCCCCGTGCTGTGCAGTGGTGCCACCCAGCCTGCATGGGTAGCCAGGCTGTCTCTCCCCACACGGGGACCCTGCCGCGGCCACAGCTTTGACCGTGTTCTGCCTGCCCCCCTGCAGGGTCTGATGCCACCGCGCTGGGTGCTTCCGCACCCCAGCTGACAGGGACACTGCAGCAGAGAGCTGGGGCTCTGTTATCACCGGGCAACCCAAGCTCCTCGGGACGCAGCTGTGCAGGCTGTGACACAAATAGACTGCAACACAGCATCCTGGGGGAGAGCAGGGCTTTGAACCCCCATCACGGGTTTTCCCTGGAGCTCCACTGATGAGATTGACACAATGCATAAAGCATACATAAGAGATGCATATCCCCCAAACCCCCAGCAACTGCCCAACTGCACCAGGGTGCTGGGGGCAGCTGCGCCATGTTTGCTGCACTGCTGCCCAGCATTGGGAAGCGTTTGTGGCTAGGACAAGCTCAGCGCAACTTGGTAAGACAGTCTGAGAAAGCCGACACGGCACAATCTCGCTAGCTTTGCCCAGTGGGAGCAGAGCCGGGGCCAGCGCTGCCAGTGGACAGCACTGCCTCACAACCGTTGTCTCAGCAATGGGACTGAGCTGATCTGTAGCCAGTCTTGGCAATTGGAGTGTTCCCAGGACAACGGCGTGAGCCTGAGCATGGAGTATAGCCTTTGAAACTCCACTTTAAATGTGTGGGCTGCAGCAGTGCACATAAAGGCAAGGCAGCAGCTCCAAAGGGAAGGAGCTGGGCTGAACTCCCCCACCACCAATCACAGCCCTGCCAACTGCACCGACCCAAGCTTGGTTCCAGCGACACTGCACGGTCCCTCATGGTACCACAGCAGCCTCGGGCTGCCTGCAGGCCCTGACAGCCTAAGCTTGGTTCCAGTGGCACTGCATGGCTTGGCACAGTCCCTCATGGTCCCACAGTGGCCTCGGGCCACCTGCAGGAGGGAGGAGGCCCTCCCTGCTTGCAGGCGAAGTGGCACCACTTATTCCGTGTGGTAGACACTGCATGCAGCACACATAAAGAATGCTTCCCAGGCTTATAACAGAGCCTAGCACGGCTCCCGCAGCCCTGCTCCTCTGCGCTGCCTGCCCGGCAGCAGTGCCAGCGGGTGGGACTTATTTACCTATTCATGAGCTTATTACATATTCATAAGATGGCTGAGTTCGTGGCGTTCTCTGTGCACATGCACAGGCTCACTTTTCACTGAAAAATAAATCACAATTGAAAACCCAGAGATGTGGACCGCAAATAACTGGGGGCTTACTGTATAAATAGAACAATGCATTGGAATGAAAAAAATATTTTATCTTCAGCTTAATTGGACTGAATTTATTTGGACCTCTCACACTACCTCTAGCTACTCACTAGTTCTGGTAGTCCCTGATAAAAGTAAAAAAGCTGAAGTAAAAGTAGCTTACTCCCCATGGGGCTGTGGGGCTGCTCAGAGCATCAATGGACTGATAAGAAGAAGGCAAATGCCAGAGTGAAGTTGCAGAATGAAGCATTTTGATTTAGTAAAAATGAGTCCCCTATTGAAACTTGGTTCCTTTGCACGTCATGTATTCCAACAGTTTTGGTGCCAATGTACTGTAAATAAAACACATGTAAGAACTACAGATACATCATTATATGCCCATCATTATTTTTCTTACCCAGATTTTTCTACTAGGAATTTTCATCCAGGAAAAGGTCACTGAAGTGGCTCCTCCTTATTGCTCTGTGTATTGTCTGAACTTGTGGGTACTCAGTGATCTTGCCTGTTCCCTCTTCCTACCATGGTGCACCTAGACTGCTCCATTAGCCATGGGTCAGGCAAGCAAGAAGCTTTTCAAGAGAAGATTGTAGGCTTGCTGGAGTCATCCCAAGCTGGCCTAAGGAAATGGGATATTTTCCCCCACAGTTCTACGCTGAGAGAAACCCATGAGAGTAGAATGTCAGCAAGCACCAGTTTCTCACCTTCTAGTTTGCTGGCTGATTTTTCACAATGTGTAATTAATGCTTCCTCAGTAAGGGCTTGGGGGCTTGCATATGTAACTAATTATAGTAGCAGAGTTCTGCTCAATGGCTGCAGCAAACAGTTTTCTGTATTTTTCAGCCACAGGAGAGAACTTGGGCTAAGGTTTGTGCACAGGCTGCTCAGAAGGAGGGAGCTGTACCTACCCCAATCACCCTAGATGAGACCTGAGGAGCAATCCTTTAGCCTCAAACATTCCTTTACAGCTGTTTGATTACAGCACTCCTCAGAAGGGGTGATGAAGGACTGTGAAAATATCACAGTCAAGATAAAAATTGAAAGGTTGATGTGCTTTAGAGCGGGTAACAGCATTTCTGTATCTTGCTGCAGTCACAGTATGAATAGGACTTCACAGAGAGCTGAGTGTTTTAAGGGGGTTTTAATCAAAATGTCAGACTGTGCTTATATTTTGACAAGTTTACCAGCTCCTTTGCCTAATTAAGCAGACATAATGAGAAATTTTATATAACTGTGATTTCTCCGGTGCAAGGCACTCCTGGGAAGAATAATGTGGAAGGTAGTCTCCTGTGTTGGAGTGAACAGAAAACAGTTTGAAGCTGGTATCCTCTAATTCTCTTGTGCACCTGCAAGTCTATTAGCACCACCTGAGTTAAGTACCTTTTATCTGAATGTTAATGTCACCTACTGGCTTTTTCTTCCAGGATCTCAAAGGACACAGCACAGTAGTCCAGGCCCTCATGAGGCTTCTTTTCCTTACTGTTGCTCTCTTCAGACTGAGTATGCACGTCTGTTGTTGAAGATGTATCTCAGAATTTACTACTACTTTATATAAGGAAGGGCTAGTTTGGGGTTTTTTTACTTTTTAACATCTGTCTCCTATGAAAAGGTTATTAAAAGGATGAATCAAGGTCATATCAGTTTTTCTTTTTAATATGTGCAAACTGAAGTAAATTCTAGCTGTGAACCTAGAGGACCTGTACCTCCCATTTCATCTTTAGGCACAGCAGTTTCAGGTTGAGTTTTGAGTTTCCAGAACCTCTTGAAAGAAATCTGTGAAGTGCCTAGAAAAACAGAAATAAATTCTTGACTGTTTCAGATAAACCCCTTTGGAAAACTACTTTCCCCACGCTTTTAAGTGGAATTTGTTGCCAAACCAGGATCCATGTGCTTTACCCAGACTGGAATAGGACAGTAGTTGGCTTGGCTCTATGCCTAACATGCAACTTCTTGTTCAGGTTTTTCTGGAAGCAGTTGCTTCATCTCCAGTAGTCTAGTTACTCTGCATGAACCAGTTTTGGCAAGTAGCTTGTGGACTGGAGTCACCAATGCCAATAGAACTGAAAAATACCTAAATATTGCTGGGTCTATGGAGCTCTGAAGCCAGTATCACAACTACAGTTATAACCCCTCTGTTGTGAGGAATAGGTCATGCCAGGGCTCTCGCAGATCGTCAAATTCACGAACACATGCAAGTCATTAATATGCATGCAGGCCATGCCCATTGCTCCATCCCCTGGCACTCCAGAGCACTGCAGACACTTTTCTGCTCCTCCCTGTCATGATTTGACCCTGGCTGGATGCCAGAGACTCACCCACAACCTCTCCTGGAGGAGAAAACACTGGAAAATAAAACTGGTCACAAGCAAAAAAAGCAAAGCATACTACAAGCAAAGAATATAAAGGATTTATTCTCTAACAAGATCAGAACTGCGAAGGAAGCATCATTTAGAAGGCAACCTTTTCCCCCCCAGCCCTCCTTCTCTTACAACAGATGTAATAGTCCCTTTTTCACCAGGAGACAAAGGGGGAACATAGGGTAGGGGTAAACCAGGCAAGTTGGTATTATCTGACCAGATCCAGGGTAGGAACCATCTCTCTGCCCTTCCATAAAGTTCTCTCTCTCTCTCTCATGAGANTTTTTTTTCTCTCTCCCAAGTGTGTTATTCACAGAGACGCCTCTATCTCTATAACCTTGAAGGCCCTAGCAGCACAGAGACCCCAGGCAAGAACTGAGCTGTTAACCCCCTCACTGCCAGAGCAGAAAAAAACACCCCCTAAACCATAACACTCCCCAAGGGCTCTCTCAGCACAGGGGAGCAAAGGTAACCATTTCTGAGTGGCTGCTGCGATCGTGCGTGCTCGCAGCCCAAACCCCGCACCGTTGCTTGCCCCTCAGCCCCCGCCGGCCCCAATGCTCATGCCCGTGGCATCCCGGCCCCATGTGGCATACCGGCCCTGCACTGTCCCAGCCTGCTGGGGCTGTCTGCACAGCATGGCCACGGGGTGGGTATATCTCGCTGCTGCACCATCCCAGTCGCTTCTACAGCTGCTACCTGGCTGCTGCCACCGCGCATGCTCGCCCTGCCTCCGTGGCAGAGAAGGGGTGTCCCTGGTCTCTGATTGGCATTCTTGGAGCCTGGGAAACCTTTAACTTTGCAACACTGCAACACCCCGCACTGCTTATGGTGGGAGGGGGGCAGCGGTATCGGAGTTTCTTTCCCTTTAACATCCACCGGTCCTGGGAGAGGCAGCGCTGCCTGTGCAGTCCCAGAGGGTAGGGGAACAGAAGCCTCCTTCTGGCACAGCTGCCACTGCGCCATCCCAGCACACAGCGCTTGCCCGACCTCGCTTGCCTCACTTCCGTGGGGTAGTTTCCCAGGTCAGGGAAAGGAGCACAGTGCCACAGGGCTCTAAACGCCATGGCGAGCCAGAGAAACCACGCGCACGCCCCACAGGGCCAGGTGAGTCCCACCCCACAGGGAGCACCAGCACCACCCCTTGGTGGAGCAGAGGCACTGCGCATGCATCGGCTGGGTACCCTCGCAAATGGCTGAAGCAAAATTCTGAGAAATTTTCCTCGCAAATCCATGGGGTCGTAATGGAGGCGTCGCAATGCAGCGAGGATATACTGTACTTGGAAGTATTCAGCAGATTATGCTCTAAGGAGCAAATTAAAATCTCTACCTGTGGCCTCTCAGGGCACAGTGCAATGCCCTGGAACTTGCATTGTTTCAGACCTGGGGAGCATTGCATCCAAGGCCTTTCACTTTCTCAGGAATGTAGATAACTGAAGGGAATGCTTAGTTTTCTGAGGGTTTTAACACAGACCTTCAAGCAAAGAATAGATGTGCTCTTCCAAAATATAAACAGTGATAGAGATTGGCCATATACCACATCTTGGAGAGCAAATGTCAAGCCTGCAAATCCCAGTTCTTGTGGGAAGTTTTCCCCCAGACCTGGGGAAATGGCAAAGCATATGTGAATAATGGTAATTTGCCATAGTCCCTCATCAGGTTGATAGCAAGCAATACCTAAAATTTCTTCTGTAACTGTTGAAAGGAAATACTTTACATTTGCACTATGAGCTATAAGGTTGTCATTTGCTCTCACTCAAGAGTGTGGGTTGCATGTATTGCTTTACTTTTGAGTCTACTACCCTATTATTACAGAGAGTGTATCACAGTATCACAGTATCGATAAGGCTGGAAAGGACCTTGAAGATCGTCTAGTCCAACCTATAATCCAACTAACCTATCATCTACATCTAGATCATATCACTCAGCACCTTGTCCATCCTCCCCTTGAACACGTCCAGGGTTGGCGACTCAACCACCTCTGCGGACAACTCATTCCACATCCAGATCACTCTTTCAGTAAAAAACCTTTTCCTAATATCAAGCCTAAACTTTCCCTGCTGAAGCTTAAGACTATGACCTCTCGTCCTGTCCCCAGAGACCAAGGAGAAAAAACCAACCCCTGCCTTACTACAACCTCCTTTTAGATAGTTATACACAGCGATAAGGTCACTCCTGAGCCTTCTCTTTTCTAGGCCAAACAGACCCAGCTCCTTCAACCTCTCCTCACAGGGCTTATCATCCAGCCCCTTTACCATCCTAGTTGCCCTTCTCTGAACTTGTTCCAGCACCTCGACATCTTTCTTGAACTGAGGGGCCCAGAACTGAA
>WEKX01005738.1:0-22459 GCA_013390025.1 Pitta sordida | reverse complement strand
AAATCTATTAATCCTTCTAAAATTCACTAAAAATTCACTGAATTGTCACTAATTCACTAAAATCCTTAAATCTGTAAGCCCCCACCTAACTCACTAAAATTTATAATTTTCTGAATCCTCAAATCAGAGTGGGCACGGGCGGACTGCAGCCACCTCGCTCCTCGCTNAGTCGCCATCCATGGAGGTGCTTAAGAGTAGGCTTGATGAGGCATTTACTACCATGGTTTAGACAATGGGTTGGTGTTGTGCTACAGGTTGAACTTGATGACTTCCAAGGTCTCTTCCAACCTTGCTAATACTGTGATACTGTGACAGCAGAACTCAAATAAATCCTCGCTCAAGAAAGAGCCATCTCACTGCACAGCCACATGGCACATTCATCAAATGACTTGATTCCCAGTGTCAGGCCACTGGGCAGGCAATCGGGTCAGTTTCACAACTGGTAAACTCTTTTAACCAGTCACACTGAAATTTCATTTAATGTGAGAGTTTTGGATGTGCACAAAAATCAGGATAAAGATAAAAAGGCACTACAAATGGAAACTACTGCATTGAATTTTACTTTTCACCACTGAAAAAACATATCTACTATTTTTCCTAAGTCAGATCATAACTTTCACAATTCAAAAAAATTCAATAAAAAATTTGTTTTTGCAAAATAATAACATTTATATAAGCCTCCATTGTCAGGGTGAGAGATAACAAACATGGCCTGTATAGAAGTGAACAGCACACATTTACTTCTTGTTTTCCTTTCCTCCAACTACATTACACATATCTGGAAGTACACATAAGGAAGTCAGTTATAAATGGTAAGATACATGCCAGAACCAGGAAAGCAAATTCACCTGTGAAGTCTCTGCAGGCACAGCAGAGATATAATTACAGAGAAAAACTCTTTAAGAGTCACCTTGAAAAGTACTGAAGCACAGAGTTCATATCCACTCTGGGGAACAAAGAAGCACATTACAGTATCCAAGACACACTAGTTGTTAAGACAACTGGGAAAGTACATTCCCTGTTTGTGGTAGTTTTAACTCAACTGCCTAAATTCTCATTGGCTAAAAACAGGAACACATTACAAGCACAGAGAGAAGCATCATAAAAATGCTTTTATGAGAATTTGAAGAGAAATACCAGTTCAAAAAGAGATTAAACAAACTCTTGGTGCATGGGTTAATTAGAGGCTACTAAACACCCACCAGCTGGCTTTGGATCAGGGATTATCTGAATATCTGAAGGCTGGAAGCTGGGGAAGTAAAGCAGGGGAAGCATTCGTTGTTAGCAACTGCTCAAAGCAGGATGCTGGACTAGGTCTGGTCCGGTATGGCCATCCTTATGGCCTTGCATTATGCCATTCAACAGCTCTGAACCACATCCACTTTCATCCAAAATACCATGTGTGACCAGCCAGTCCTGGGTCTCTGAGATAGGTAGACATGTTCTGTAGGAAGCGTGGCAGCAAAGTAACACAATGCTACCAGTTCTCTAAATACTACTAAATGCTTTATTTGGATGCAGTCTTCAGCAAAGCTTCTTTACCAGCCTCTGGAAAATTCTGGTTCTCTTTATCTCAATAAAAGCCCATTAAAAATATTTATGGTCTGAATGGTTACTAGGCCACCAATAGACTACTGGTTGCTGTAGCCCAGGCAGATCTTTCTTACACAAATAACAGGTAAAAAGTGTGTATATTTTAGGCCAGATGGTGCTCAACTGTCTGGCATCTCCTTCTTTACCTCATTACTGACTAAATGTTAGGTGAAAATTAGTCTGTTTTATTTTTAAATGTGTCTCAAATGGAGATTCAGAGGAGCAGATGTTGGGGGGGAGGGGAGAAGGATGTTCCCTAGACATAGCTTCACTATAGCGCTTGTAATATATTTAAGTACTATACTTTCGCGCACAAGTGTGTCTGTGCCTATTCAGATTTGTATTGATTTATCTGACTCCATGTGTGAACATGTCTATTTATTTTACACAACACACAATGTCTAGGATTTTTCCTTACTTACTCTATAAGATTACAGCAAATAGCATTACAAAAAAGCCAACAAAAAAATCCCCAAAACGCAAACCCCAAAATCATGATGAACTTTCAATGTAATTCCACTAATAAGTGACAGAAGGTACAAATCCTCTAAAGAAACTATCACCACTGCCAGAAATAGTAACCCTCTGATTTTTGTCTGTAGTTTTGGCTTGTACAATAACCCAGAAGGTCCTGAGGAGTTTGGTTACACCCCAGTGGTCTGTGATCCCCTGCATATGGATAGCTCTACTGCTCAGAATCTCCAAGGCACTGCACATGGCAGTTTGCTCAGCTGCCAGCCACACCACTGGGACAACCTGCATCTTAATACCTGAGAGCAATGCACAGGGTAAGACCATGGTGCATCTGACCTGGCAGTCCTGCCACTGACAGAGCCCCAGACAATCTGTCAGGGATGCAGCAATCTCATTCCTTCTCCAGAACACCCTCTCCTTATAGAACTTTGGGATTTTGGGACTTCACACATCAGAGGTAGTGCCTTTCTGCCTAGTAGCCTTTAATGGGTCGTTACTCTGCACATTTGTCTCATCACTTTCTCAGTCCAAGTACATTTTGCACCTTTAGCAACAACACAGTTTAATCATTTTTCAAATTAAAAATACTTTGTTTAGCTTACTCTGAAACTTTTCTCACTACAGACCAAGATTTGAATGAAATAATTACAACAAACATTCCCTTCTGCATACCCTTCATAATATTACAGAGCTCCCCTCATTCCGCTCAGCCATCTCTTTCAAAGACACATAATTTACACCTATGCTATTTCATGGGTTTTGAAGAGTATAGTTATTACACTTCACAAAATACTTCTTCCTGTTTTATACTTCTTGCAATGTCACCTCAGGCTTTCTGCTCTTAGCAATACCAAAGAACTAATTAGAATAGGTATGAACAACTGGAATACAGAAAATTATAAACAATTAATCAAACACTTCTTTTTGATGGTTGCTCTGTATAAGCTGATGGCCACTAAAATAGTCTAAAAACAATATGAGGATGACTTGCTATATAAGGGTAAAATTCAGGAGGAAAGTGCTACAAGAGCCAGAAATATTTTGTAAAATGTACATATAAATATATATGTCCTCTGCTGTAATCAGTATTAGCCCCAGTTCAGGAACCAAGCAGATTTGGAGGACTTAACCAAAGTACAGCTGAAAAGGGCTGAATTCAGTGCCTTGTATTCAGCAGCGAGCTGCAGATCCTGCTCTCACCTCTGCAGGTGCAGCTGAAACCCTGCTCACACAACTAGGGCAATCCCTGGGCATGAAAGGAAAAGTATCCTTCTGCTGGCAGGTAGAAATACACAGCAATGGAACATTCCCAGTGCAGAAGACCATTGCATTTTCTTGCTTTCCCAGGATCACAGGAGGACACGGATCCTTCACAGAAAACATTTACACAGATTACCTTATAAATGAACCCATCTCCATTTTGAAGCTGCATTGTGGGTTGCAGCCACTTGTGCACTGCTGTCAGTTTGAAGTCCCATGCATTTTAGAAGAGTTTGCTCAGAATTGCTACAAGTCCTGCCTTTAGGGGCAATGACGCGCAATTTTATTTTGGACTGGATGAAAGCAGATATCACTCCAGTCTCCAAAAAGGACAAGGAGGAGGACCCAGACCTACCAGCCAGTCAGGCTCACCTCAATCTCTGGAAAGCTGATGGAGCACCCCATTCTGGAGTCCATTTCTACCCACATGAAACACAAGTAGGTCATGAGGAGTGGTCAGCATTGGTTCACTAAAGCACACTCAGGTTTGACCAACCTGATTGACTACTATAATGAAACAACGACCTGGATGGATTAGGGGAGAGCAGTGGATATTGTCTGCTTTGACTTTCAGCAAGGCTTTTGAGACTGTCATGAAATCCTCACAGGTAAACTTGAGAAGTGTGGGTTGGATGAGTGGATAGTGGGATGGATTGAGAACTGGGTAAGGGGCAGATCCCAGAGATTCATGATCAGTGGTACAGGTACAGTATGGTGGCTTGTCACTAGCGGTGTCCCCCAGGTTCTATATTGGGACCAGTATTGCTTAACTTACATATCAGCGACTTGGATGGAGGGGCAGATGCCTCCTCAGCAAGTTTACTGATGACAAAAAACTGGGAGGAGTGAATGGTGCTTCAGAGGGTTTTGCGACCCTTCAGAGGGACCTCAATAGGTTGGAGAGATGGGCAGAGAAGGACCACACAGGGCACCCAAACAGGTTTGGCTCCACCTTGCTGGAAAGAAGCACTGCAGAGAAGAACATGGAGATCCCAATGGACAACAAAGTGGCCATGAGGCCAGTCCGCCCTTGTGTCCAAGAAGGTCAGTGCCATGCTGGGATGCCTTAGAAAGACCACTGACAGCAGGGAGGTGATTCAGCCCTGGTGTGGCAACGTTTGTAGTACTGTGTGCATTTCAGGGCTCCACAGTGTAAGAGGGAGAATGAGGTGATGGAGCCGGTCTAGCAGAGAGCTACTAAATTGATCAAGAGTCTGCAGCATTTCTTTTATGAGAAAAGGCTGGGGGAGCTGCGCTTTTTCAGCCTTGAGAACAGGCAATTTAGACAGTACTTTGTTAATGTGTAAAAATATATAAAGGGTGGGTGTGAAGAGGATGGAGCCAGGCTCTTCACAGTGGTGCCAACCAATAGAACAAGAAGCAATGGGCAGAAACTAATGCACAGGAAGCTCCACCTGAACATGAGGAAAAACCTCTTTACTGTGCAGGTTTGTACAGATTGCCCAGAGAGGCTGTGGAATCGCTCTCACTGGAGATATTCAAGAACTGTCTGAAGGCAACCTTGTGCCATGTGCTGTAGGATGACTCTGCTTGAGCAGGCTGGACCAGATGACTCACAGTGCTCCTTTCCAACAAGACCAATTCTGTGATACTGTGATTATCTCTTCAGCACCTTCCCATCAGGATGAGAACTCTTCTCTCCTATTTAGTGAATTAAGCAATAATCTACAATATCATATGGTACGTGTAAAACCCTTGGGAGGACAGGAATAGACTGAATGATAAGTTTCTCTTTCTCGATTTTTCCATATTTTTCCACCAAAATCATGAAGAGAAAATACACAGGAGAGAATCATACATTACCGATGTCAAATCATTAATTACAGTGAACCCCCAGCTCTTCGCGCTTTGTGAGTTCAATTAATCGCAGGGGTTTTTCCACGATAATTAGTGTATGAGCATGTGCAGAGCAAGCTGCGATAATGGATTATGTAATCCATTACATAATAGCTGGCAGATTCTGAGCTACTGAGCTGCGTTTAAACACGGCTGCAGCTTGTTGTCATGGTAACAACGCTGCTGCTAAGCAGGCACTCGGCAGATCCTGAGCTACTGAGCTGTGTTTAAACATGGCCACAGCCCCTTGCCATGGTATTGGTACTGTTGAGGATGGCCATGTTTAAACTGAGTGAGCGCTGCAGAACTGCGACGACTGCCGAGCCTGGTGGCTTGTGCCAAGGCGCCGGGCTCGGCATGGGCTGGTTCCTGGCAGGGCACAGGACCCTCACCAGGGCTGGCCCCAGCAGCGTGTAGAAGATGGCGGGAGGTAGAACTGCAGCAGCCCCGGCAGAGAGAGCAGCCCCAGCAGCCCCGAGGGCACGTGCATAACCACCACAGGCAGCGGGCAGCAAACAGTGAGCAGCTAGGGAAGCAGCTGTTGCATTGGCAACGCTAGTGAGCTGCCAGTGCTACGTTGCTGCCACAACGACTGCTTATTGGGCTAAGTGTGCCCGGCACCACTACGCAGCTGGCACCTCCGCGGTGCACCGCACCTCCACAGCGCCCAGCATTGCCATGGAGCCTGCAGCCACGGGTGAGCCAATTGTTTCTCTGGCCACCTTTCTGAGCCATGACAGGTTTCTTGAACCGCTGTGGTGCCTTTGCCATGTTTACACACAGTTGAGTTGACTATAAACACACACATTCCAACAACCAAGAACCAAGAAGCCAAACAAGCCCTGGCATGGACACATCAGGGAATAAACAGTGGCACAGGTCTCAGCCCTGCTCTGCTTCACTTGGGGGGTGGTCGCCACCTTCAGGGCTCCTGGGAATACTGACTCCCCTGGGATTTCTGAGCTCGGTACAGTGGCGGTAGCGGCAAAAGACAGGAATGCCAGGACTCCCTGGACAGGAAGGGGCAGAAGCCATTCCCTTTGGTCTCTTCAGCTGGCACAGGGCACGGGGGGATCCGTGGAAGGCTGCACAGCACTCTGGGGCTGAGGGCGGAGGGGTGACAGGCAGGTCTTAATTGCATATTCATGACCAGCTTATCGTCATGGATTGCGGGCTTTGCGGGAGCGGAGGAGACTTGATGTCCCACAAAGCTCAGGGGTTCACTGTATTTAAGTCTAACTTTCAAATAGGAAAGCTGCCCATATGTTTCAGAGCAGCTATGAAGGATATGAGGACAGGAAGAGAGGGTGGGGTGATAATTGTTTCCCAGTGTGTCCCAGTGTATTTCCCAAGCTGCCTAATGAGAGGATCTAGTGCTCAAGCTCAAGGGTTGATATTTCACAGTGAAAGAGAACAATGTGCCCCAGCCCAAGCACTGATGCTTGGGGTGCTTTGGGGTTTGAGGTTAGTTATCACTACATGATCCCTGGAAGAGGGCAACAGAGGAGAGAGAGCAGAAAGAGCAGATTATCTCTATGATGAGGACTTGAGAAAGGAGGAGAAAAGAAGGAGAGAGAAACTCAGCAGGAATTGATGTACTGTTTTTTCCCTGGTAACTCAGCTCTTCTGGAGCATGTTTCCATGCCCACACCAGATTGTTCCACTAAGTGAAACATAATCCACCACACATAGCCTGCTGGAAAGCACCAAGTGCTTTGCTAGTAAGGGTGTCGTAAAAGCGGCAAAAATCCCATGCACCACCCCTGGAATTCACACACCTCTGGTTTGCATAAGTACCTTGTTCCAAGGTGCTCTGGCAGTGCACATATTTTGCCACCAAAATGAGTAGTAACAAATAAGCTTTGCGCTAACACTAGCAGCACACATACACTCTTCTCTTTCTCTAAACACTTTTCAAATGGATAGGTTTTCTAAAAAAAAAGTAAAAAGAAAACAAAACTAACAAAAAACAAATCAGAAATCCTCTGTCCCATTTGGCAGGAGAAAGCTGTCTGCCCGTTCCCAGTTTCCAGCCCTTGGCAGTTTCCTGACTGAGACTTCTCCCTAGGACTGTCCCTGAAATACTCTCACGAAAGACTGCAAGGGAACAGAATGCTCTGCCCCAGGAGGAGGACAAAAGCTGCCCAAATTTGTGACTGCTCTGCAGTCGTTCCCTGCAACTATGAAATCCCACTCATCACCCACTAAGAATATTTTCACAGGGGCCAGTCTTTCAGACCTGGAAACTTGAATAAAGAGCAAGTTTAAGAGTCTGATTCCAGTCCTATCATGAAAGACCAGATACTCTGGTCCCCAAGAACAGCTGAACCTCCCTCACAGAGCCCAAGCTAGAATCTTTCACAAGCTGAATAAAAAGATTCTGAAATTTCAAAAGCACTTTCTGATGATGATCTCTAACATGTAACTTCATTATTTTGACAGTCTAATGAGTTAAAAGATTCATTTTTTACAGATGTCAGTGTTTTCCTATACGGAAATATGGCTTGTCCTTTCCTCAAGTGTCTGCTGGGTTATCAAAGTGATCATCATTACCATAACCAGAAATTTACACTGAATAACACAGTTTTTCATTTCCATTGCCTAATCCAATCAAATTTTGTAGTCTATTTCTAACACCATTTTCCAGTCAGTAACAACCAGTATGAAATCTTGTGACACTAAAATGTCAAACTGCTGGCATTCATCTGACATCAAGAGTACAGTGAGACATTTGCATTCTGCCGGGCTTCTACATACAGAAGCAAACAAACAGTCCAAGGATAATTTATTTTGCCATGTACCAGGGTGCAATCAGATCAGTCTTATATCTAATTAATAAGATCATCATTCCTATCCCTTTGAAGAGGGACTCAGGGTGTGAGATCGGTTGCTGGGCTGAACAGGGATGAACACTGAGGTCAAGTCAGATTGCAGCACCCAAGAGGAGTTTATGCTTGAACTCCCCATCATGAAAGGACTGCACATTTCTGTGCCATTATCTTAATGTAATATACCTGCTTCAAACACTGAGCCTTGAAAAACAGGTTTTTATTTTATGCCACATTGTTCCACCAGTCCTTTGTGCAGGAGGCAGGGGAAATACCTGTACTAGATCCATGCTTTCAGACATTAATTTTTAAAATAAGGAATGAGATGTAGCTCAAAAATCTCAGCTGAAAAATTCTGAATAGTTTCACTGACCTACATTAATGAATTTATAGCCTCCAGCCCAAAAGGCAGGTGAATAATTATTTTTATAAAGTAATCTTTAGTGTGCCAGCCTTCTTTTAGTAAAAATGCTACCAGTAGAAATCCTAAGATGTAGGCTTCTTTTAACAGTTTCTCCCAAGAGACTAAAGACCTCATTTCCAAAATATTGAAATACTACGGTACTATGAATAATGTCTTCAGTAAATGGGATAGAGGAGGTTCAGTTCCATTGCTGCACAGCTAAGTCAAATGAGGTGCTACCAATAAGCGCTGGTTAACATAATTCACCTCTGTCATCCCTTCAGCAAATGCTAACAGAAAGAAAATGTGTCTATTCTGAGTTACTACTGAAAAATCAGTACTCAGGGAACAGACTTGTTGAGTAAGCAGGTATGACATACAAACAGACATACTGACTTATTTTTCTGTTAACTAGCATTGGTGAAGTATTTGTAGGCTACACACTTAAAATGATTCAATGCAATTATTGATTTTTAAGTGTCTGAAGATGTATTTAATCAATCATAAGTAAGCTGATTATTCTCATTGATCACTTCACCACAACAGGATGAAATACAAAAATAAATAAATTACCAGTAACAGCATATAACACAGTGAATTACAGAAAAAACCTCACTTTTTATCATTTTCTTAACAACTTAGAAGCACACTACTGTTTGCAAAGATATATGCCGAAGTATTTCTTTATCATTAATCTAATACAGTCGACCCTCTTTTTTCATGGTACTGCAGGTCTAGTCCTCCTCCCATGAAGCCCTCAGTCGGCGTACATAGGCAGCTCATTAATATGCAAATTTGCCCCACATCGCCCCACTCCCTCAGCTCCAGAGCTTCCCAGAAGCTCCTCGCACAATGTGACCAGTCGGGGGCATGAAAGGGGTCTCCTCTGCCCTGTCCACACCTGAGGAGTCCCCAAGAATTGTGATGAAGGGGTCTCTGAGCCCATGCTGTGATGGTAGTGACTCAGGAGCTTCGGTTGCCACTGCTGTGGCAGCTGCAGTGGGCAGAGAAGGCACTGCAGAGTTGTATGTACTTCTGAGCCCTCCCCAGCATGTTCTCTCCCGCAGGACACGCGTGGCACAGCACAGCAGTGGCTGGTATCGGTGGTGCAGAGCTCTGTGGGCCCACCAGAGCTGGCAAAGCTTCTGCCGCCAGCCCACTGGCATGTTGCAATGCCAACTATCTCCAGACAAAATAATAAAAAAAAAATTGGTTCAAACCCGGAAACCCTGAACCTTTTTTTTTAAATCCAGAGCTGTGCGACATCTCCACACTGGGGCTGGGTTGTACATGTATCTCTCAGCCCTCCTTGGCATGTTCCCTCCTGTGGGAGACTCATGGCATGGCACAGCCACAGCTGGGGCCGGCAGTGCAGAGCTCTGCCAGCATTTCAACATGCAAGTGCGGTGGCACCGGTGGCTGCCTCACCACCATGGTAATGGTGTTGCCGATGGCGCACTGGCAGAGCAGTGTCCTGGCGCTGGGGAGAGGTGCTGAGGGCATGCTGCATTCTCCAGGAATTTTGCAGGCTCCAGGATGCACTGTGCAGGGGCCAGACTTGCAGAGTTTAAACCCATGTTTGNCAGAGTTTAAACCCATGTTTGACTCCAGCACTAAACTTATTCAGGTAGAGTCAAGACTCCGGTGTACAAACTTTTTCCAGAAATTGATCTTAAAAACCAAACTTCAAACTCCTGCTTTCAAAAAAACCCAAGCAAAACAGACAGAACAAAATCCTTGCTATAAAAATAAACCCTTGCAGAAAAGCTCAGGTGGCAAAATAGGCATTAAGCTGGAATGCGTGTGGCTTTTATTAGATGTAACTTAGTCAGGGGGGTTGTTTTGTTGGTTTGTTTGCTTGGCTTTTTTGCAAGCAGGAATTTGAAGTTGGGTTTTTTAGCTCAATGTTTGGAAAAAGTTTGTTCACTTCAGGGTCAAGTTTACCTACCATCCCCAACAGCATGGCTCTGCCAAGTGGGCACCTAAGAACTTTGATAGAGCTGTGTGTCCCACCCCACTGCTGCCCCACCGCTGGGCCTGGCAGACATATGGCAGGGGAGGTGTACAGCCCCAGGGCTGCAGGAACCACTGGTCCAGGAGGGGTGGGGGACCTGTGGCAGCTTCAGAAGGGAAGCACAGCTGCAGCTCCTTGGGAGGCTCCTGCCTGCCCCTTCCCTCCCCCAGTGGTACATCCCAGAGACTGAGATGGGTGGCAGAGCCCAGCTCCTATGGGCCCTGAGGTCACCTGGGCTGGAGAAGTGGGGAGACAACTACAGTTCCTTGAGAATGGCCAGCTGCCATGGCTCTGGGGATGTCCCCACACACTTGCTGGGAGCGTCTCCTGGCTGGGAGCATCTCCTGGCTATGACTCTTTCCGCAGCACGAAGCCTCTCCCCCAGCACCAGGCGCAGGACACTGCTCAACCACCGCACCACCAGCAGCACAGTTAACATGGTGAGGAGGCAGCCACCGCTGACACCCTGCTGTTAGGTTTAAATACCAAGTGGCACGCTCAGCACTCACCACCTGGCTCCGGATAAAAAAAAAATGTTCAAACCCAGGAACCACTCAGGGTCAGGTGCTGTTCCCCGGCACAGCTGTTCCCTTTCCTGTGCCCAGTGGACACAGTGAGGTGAGCGCTGGGCCCCAGGAGGGAACACAGTGGGGAGGGCTGAGAAATACACGTACCCCCTTGGCAGGAACTCTGTGGGATGATGGCATGTATACCTGCTGCATTCTGCACTGCAACAGGCATGGGCAGAGCACAGCGGACCATGTGGGCAAGGCTAATTTGAATATTCATGACTGCCCACTTTGAATATTCATGCATGTCAGTTTGCGCAAGTACAGTCATGAATGCCCCACGAAATGGACCTCCTCAATCATGGAAAAATCATTTCACAAAGAAGTGAATCTGTGAATAGGGAATCATGAAGTAGAGGGTTGACTGTATTTTGCCATTTTTGGAACAATTCCAACTCAATGATAATTTAGCATTTGTTAATTCCTGCTATTAATTCATATTATTAATATGCATTAATTCTGCTTTCTCTTTGCAGTAACAAATGAAAACCAATATAGAGCAGAAGGAAAAATCTTTCCTTTTACCTATCACAAGAGCAAAACCCAGAAGTATCACAATGCCACTTTACTGCAGTAGAGTGAGAACTGATCTGCGTTCATTGAAATTCACACAATGCCTAAGTATCAGCTCTTAACACTTCTGATTCTCCTGAGTAGTCATTCTTTCAGTTATTAACGACACTGAATGTATCTGCACTGCAGCCCAGAGCAAGAACAAAATCAATAAGATATGGTAGCAGACATTAATTCTCTGACTGCAAATGTATTTATTACAAGACAACTTTACAGAATTAAGTCCAAGTCTGTGGACTTAATAGAATTAAGTCTGTGGACTTTACAGAATTAAGACCAAAATTTGCACAGTCACTATTTGGGAAAACCAAGTACTGTAATTCAATCTTCGACATTATAATAAGAACAAGAAAGACCATATTGCAACAGCTTATTAATGGAGATTCCTGTCCACATTAAGCTGGGGGTTTTTTTCTAATAATAACCCTTACTAATAAGATTGCTTGAAAGATCTTCTCTTCTTACCCTCTTTTTCTGTATAGTAACCTGGGCTATTTATTGGTATTTGAAATTACATAATTACCCAGTTATCTGAGGGGAGCGGGGAGAAGAACAACAAAAAAATTTTTGCTCTTTCTCTAATTACCTATATTAACAACAAATAGTTGCTGGGCTGCCTTTGTTCTCCTCCTTTTTATTCAAGTTGTTTTCTCTGTAGTGACTAAAATATTTACATGTGCTCCTCTAAAAATCTCAGCCAAAGAGACTAAAGATCATGGTCTCTAGTAATTTCAATGAACCCTGAATACCTCTTTCAGATGCCTTGGAAAACCCTGGCCATTATTTCTCAGTATTTACCCTCTTTACTATTTATTAATGCATCTGTTTCCTCATTAAACACAGGTAATTTAAGTATCTCAGTTTCAATAGGAAAAAAAATGAGGATGTTGTTAAATGATTAACATCCATCAGTATCTCTGTGAGGGTAGCATTTTATTTATGATATGACAGTGAAAGAAGGTAAGTAATGTTCTTTCACTGATAGATCTGGATCTAGCTGCAAAGCACTGAAACAGCTGAGCTATATTTCAGTAAACCATATAAGTTCTGAATTCAGTATTTGAATGTGCAGCCCTTAACTGCATGTGTGTCACTCTCTTTCAAACAAACACACTTCCAATAGTATACTTATTTTCCATGATACATGAAGTTAGGTATTCCCTAAATAACCAAATGAATGGAGTTAAGGAAGGTTTTTTTCCTGCTGTTAGTTATTGTCATTTTTATAACTGTTTTCAAGGTTGAAAGCCTGCTCAATCTTCAAATTATACATTTCAGGTGATATTTCCTGGCAGAAGCAGAGAAAATAGAACCGATCCTGCATGGCAAATGAAGAATGACTAGTAGATTTGCAAGCAGCCAGCTATCGTACACATCTTTATTGTTACTAATGTGTAAGCTCTTCACTGATGTCACTGCCATCCCCGCTGGGTTCCCAGCCTAGAGTTCACACGCCCAGAAGCGTGTCCACACTCAACGCAAGCGAGATGCAGTCTTTGCCAGGGACGATTTTTAACCCTCCCCTCCCTCTCTCCCCTCTAGATGGTCCTATTTTCCTTTCCTAGGCTTCATCTCACTGCAAGAGCTGATGTGGTTGCATGCAGGGGGCCGGTGAGCACCTCCCTGCCCTTTGACGTGACTCAGCATCCCACAGGCCTTCAGGACCCCAGGAACTCACACTACCTGCCCCCAGCGGCTAAGCATACCCTGCATCCCCCGAGACAATGAGCTTTCCACAGCAAGGGAAGGAAAGGTGATGAACGGACGAAGCTCTGGGCATGAGCAGGTGGGGGTGCCACTTACACACAAGGCATGAATTCCCACAAGGACGTGTGGGCTCAAAAGTGCCGCTTCAGCCTGATTGCTACACACATTTTTAGTCAGGCAATTTAAAAATTGCTAGACACATTTTTAATCAGGCAATTCTAACAATGCCTGATCCGTGGTACAGTATTTTTCCAGCTGATTATTTGGTAATTAACAACCAAACACACACTGTTCATTGAGACAGGGCTCCATATGTGTTTCTGTGCAACATGGCATAAATACTTAAGAGATCCAAAACTGGCCCATCAGGCATTATTAGATGGAAATGCAAAATCATAATGGAAACTCAAATAAAAAGGCATTTATCCAAGAAAGGGCAGCAAGCATCCTGTTGTGACTGTCTCTAATGCTTCTAGGCAATACCTTGTTCCTTCAGATCACACAGAAAACAGATTTCAGGTTTATTACTCTGTGACAGTATGTCTCTTTGACAGTATGGATACATCTTCAATTTACTGAATGCAGAAGCTAAAGCATTTGTACTGTTTTTTCCAAAATATGAAAACCTACAAGTGCAAAAATTAATAATACAGAATTTTTAAAGCATTTATTGTTGTAAATAATTTAATAGGAAAAAATCATGTAACTTAAGTTCTCTTTTTTAAAAGATGGTATCTTTACTTTACATCTATATTGGTTAGACCATTTTCTTGAATATAGCCTAAGTTGTAAAATGCGCAAATTAAAAAATGTAGAATGTTTTTAATTTCTTTTAAATTTCCTGTCAAAATAGCTGTATTTATATGTAAAATTTCTGAGGTACATAGTTTTCTGAAGGACAGTAAGGACAGGCATGTCTATGCACTGAATGAAAGCTCAGATTTTCATCCAAATTGTAACAGCATGAGCATCCCAGTTACTTACAGGACAGAAAAACAATAGATTCTGGGGCTCGTTTTCCTGACACACATTTTACTGTAGCTTGCAAATGTTACAGAAAATATACAGATATAGGAAAAAAAGTCAATGAAATTTCACTGTCATTATTCAGTCAGGACCTCTAATGAAATAGATCATGTTATTATATTGATCATCTCAGTGACTGTCCTGCCCCTCCCCATAATGCAGTCATCTACAGCAGAAAAAATCTGATTCAGAAATGCACATTCTTGAACAAAGTGCAGAATTCAAACACAGTTTTAGTCTCAGCAATATTTAAACAACCATTTAAAAACAATCCGACTGGCAGGATCTGTGCAGCCATATCCACCCAAGAATCCCGACTCTGAATTCCAGCTCAGGTATCTTGAGTCAATGTAACCCCTCTGCATCATCATAATTCTTTATCAGCATATTCCCTCTACGGCACTCAAATCCACAAATAAAAAAAAAATTATCCCTTTTTACCTTAGATGGTGAACTCCTTGTCGTCTTTTTGTACATAATAACTATTCCAAATTAGCATATTTGAAAAATACAAGGATGGTTGCAACAAATAAACTTCACAGATTCTCTCCTGCGGCAAAAAGCAAATTAGAAAAAAAAAAAAAAACCAACTTCAAACTGTGACCTCAGAGCAGAGCATGGCCGTTAACTTCCCTCAGCCAACCCTCAGTAGAAAGCAGGTTAGACAGCAGGAAAACTGGCTCTGTACGTGGCTGCAATGCTTTCAAATCAAGCATTCTGTGCTGTAAACTCAGGGATTTACATCTTCTTAAATAGGCCGTCCCACTCAATGCTGCTTGTGTGCATGAAAATATGAAGCCTTTCACTGCAGTCACTTTATGCAAGAAACTACTCTAGTCATCTTTACAATCTCTGTCACTCTGAGACTAAAGAATGAGGACAGCATGCATAATTCATGCATTAAAATCTTCTGTGCACTTCCTGCAGCAACTGTTATATCCAGTAATGGGGTATCGATCAGCTCATCACTAAAACAATCAGGGCTGGGCAATTGCTTTGCTGCAACAAACAATATTCCATCCAAAACAGGGTGCAGACACAGGTTTCCCCCCTGCAGCACTCAAGCCTAACTCCAACATAAATGGCATAGCATTTGCACATTGCGGAGTGTTTAATCTGGATTCTCATTTCTTTGACGTCTAAAAAATGTTGCGTTATCTGAGCCTTCTATTTGAAGTCTGTATTTCCTGCAGACTGTTTCTCCTTTAATGCTACACCGTGTAAGAAGTAAGTATGCTTTCCTAACCCCATATTCAAAGCAAACACTTGAATATATACTTGAATCCTTTTGTTGCAGTGCATGTATTATACTTGATCTGCATAAACAAGCACACATGGATCATTTTTGTCCTGCACAACTAACACAATCTGTATCTGCTAGACCAATTAAAACGCATCCCAGAGTTTCTACTTCTTCCCACAGATCAAACATCTTCCAGCCTTTTCAGCATACTCCTTTTTCTTCCACCCTTGTAATTTAAACAAGCTTCATCAGCAGGGTATGAACCCTGTTTTCCGGCACCTCTGGGCATTCCCAGTCTCTGACCGTCACATGCTTCTCCCCCCATACACAGGAAAACCACAGTTGCCACTGTTTCAGAGGAAAAAGATGAGAGAGGGAAGATGGACCAAAGGAAAACACTAGAGCCATGACTGAGGTGAAACTCGAAAGCAGTATTTAAAAATAAAGTAATAAGAATCTTTGGTTATCCTAGTGTTGACAAACAGCATAGCTACTGGTGTGTGAACCACACAAACCTGTAGCTTCTTGAAAGCCATGGAATTGCTCCTCATCCTTGATGGATTTTAGATCTGATCTTTAATCACTACAATACACCATCATCACTAAAATAAAGAATTATTATTGAGATTTGTTAAAAGATATTCAAGAGGTTTGTAACACCTATAAAAATTCTTTCTTACAAAGATTAAAGAAGGTACAATTGGCAAAACAAAAACCTTGATGGAACTGCAGCATGAACAGAGGCACTGCACATACTGATGAAAATCTGAATCTAACCTATTGACTGTCCTGCAACTGTATACATTCAGAATCCTCTGACATAAGTTAACAGAAAGTTGTCTGGAGTGATCCAGACTGATGTATTGAGTTTTCCTGTGGCTGGCTTTCTGGTAGCAGGGAGTCTGTGGGGGCGGCTTTTCTTCGAGAAGTAGCTGGATGCCTCCCTGATAGCTGGCAGAACCAATGCCAGCCAGCTCCTGGCTGGACCCGTCGCTGGCCAAGGCCAGGCCAATCAGAAAAGATAGAGACGTCTGTGTGATAACATATTTAAGAAGGAAAAAAAAGTTGGGGGAAGAAGATGATCATGGCCACCAGGGAAGAGCAGTGAGAAGATGTAACAGCAAATGCAGGCACCAAGACCAGAGTCGAAGGAGGGGGAGGAGGTGTTCCAGGTGTCTCCCTGCAGCGCATGGTGATGACCATGGTGAAGCAGGCTGTCCCCCTGCAGCCCATGGAAAGAACACAGGGATGCAGAAATCCTGTAGCTTGTGGAGAAGCCCATGCTAGAGCAGGTGGATGCTGGAGGGAGGCTGTAGCCCGTTGGAGCCCACATTGGAGCAGAGTCCAGGGAGAGACCTGTGGCCTGTGGAGAGGAGAGTCCACACTGGAGCAGAACTTCTTCTGGTAGGATCTGTGCCTCAGGATGGGACCCATGTTGGAGCAGCCAGTGCTGAGGACTGCACCCTGGCAGTGTTTGAAAGAGCTGCTGCCCCGGGATGGACTCAAGCTGGAGAGGGTCATGAAAGATTTTTCTCCCATGGGAGGGACCCCATGGAATGCCGGAGAATGGCCTCCTCCCCTGAGCAGCAGCAGAGAAGCACCTACTGCCTGGTTTTCCTCTACTACTGTCCCCTGCTGCCTCCTGGAGGAAAGGCGGAATGTGGTATCTGTTGTAAGAGATGGGGGGAGAGGGGGAGATGTTGCCTTAAAGATGATACTTCTCACTTTAAGCTCTGATCTTGTTAGAAATAAAATTCTTTATATTCCCACGTTGGAGTTTGTTTTGCCTGTGACAGTAAAAGATTTCTAGTATGTAGGCCTCATTACTGCCATAGCAAAACCCTTCAGGCTTTTTTTTCCTTTTCCTCTCTCCCCTGTTTGTATACAGGGGACAGGGGGGAAGTAAGAGAGCGGCTGTTGGTAAGTCTCTGGCATCCAGCCAGGTAAAACCACTAGAACTGAAAACTTGAATGAAAAGATGCTTTTTCACCAGAAAATCATGAAGAAGTTTTCCCTTTTTTATCTCTTACCATAGCAATCACTTGAGTACATCCAGTGTCTACTCCTTTCCCTTATGCTAAGACATGTCTATATACTTTAGTGAGCCAGTAAAGGTGTTGCCAAGAAACTACCATATATCTTTCTGGTATGTCCTTTCTCAACAGCTACCAGGGCTATAATATAACAGCAGTTAATCTCTACTTTGGTATAAATATCAAACCCAGCTGCTAAGTTTGCGAAATTCTTCACCCATTACTATACTGAGTGCTGGGTCGCAATCATCTCTGAGAAGTATGTAACTACATGTTACAAGGCATATCAGAAAACATGATGTTGTGAACCTGACTGCTTAATTAATCAGATCAGAATGGGAAGAAACCTCACAGAGATGAGATTCATGCCCCATGTCATGCAATTCCCCCTCTGGTCTTACACTAATCAGTTCTAAGTCTTAAGTTTACTGAGAAAAAAATGCTTATGTAGGTACTGCAGACTGGCTCATCCTACACTTGTTATACAGTGGAGACCTGCCACTTCTTGCTATGTAGGGACCGAGCTCCAGATAGATGCTTAAAATTTGACAGCTAACAGTGTACACCTACAGAAGAATCAAATACTCATCCTCTATCAGAAGTCTGTCAGAACCTGTTCAGCTGTCCAGACCTTGTGGTCTATTTAAGGTTAAGTTGAATCATTCCAGTCTCCATGGCCTCTGTCAATTAGATTTCTTCCAGCTATGATCAGACTGCAGATGTGTGATTCTCATGTAGGTACTTACACGTAGATACTTACATGTAGACCACTCAGTTTAGAAATTCCAGTCTGTCACTGTATGCTCCCTATATGTGGTTTAACAAGGGTATTTCCCTGGCACAGGGCAGAAGACATGGTAGTTTTGGCAACAGGATCACTTTGTCATCTCCTACTTTCTCTATTAAAATCATATGTGGGGTTCCATAAGGCCAATGAGCAATTGCTTAAACCTGATTTCATATGCCATGACAGTTTTGTCTAGAATATGAATTTAGATCGTTGACTCAGAAAGAAACTAACTTTCCACATTTTAGGAAGAGACAAAGTTAAATTACACATTGAATTCGGAGTTGATATTTCTATTTGAAGTTTGACATGGAAAACATCTCCATCTCTAGTTGCCATTGTTATTGTATCACACGCATAAATACAGTCATACTTTGCATTTTTGCGCTTCCGAGTTCACACATTTGTGTATTCGCATTTTTTCCCCGTGAATAGCAGTTACACATTCGTGGTTTCCCATGTTCACATATTCATGGCTTTTTGCCAACAATGTTTCATGGCTAGGAGTTTCTACTTCTGAAGTTTCTGGTGCCTTGGCACAGTCTTACTGTTGCTGTGGATGTCATTCAAAGGAACAACTTCATTCTTTCTTCTATGCTTCATGGAGAATATTTTTACCTTTTTTCCTTCTAAATCTTTAATCCATTACAATATCATTCATAAACACACTGTCAACTACTATTTCCTCTTTGGATGCTACACCTCTATGTCAACACTGCTACACCTCTATTTCAATACTACCACATTCTTTTCAAATTGGTTTCTCAGCCACTATTTCTGATACTGTAAATTCAGGCATAATTTTAAGCTCCACATAGACAAATTAGGGGTTTTATTACCCACCCCCATACCCACCCACAAGGGCCCCACACCCACTCATATCCTGCCAGACCCTTCCTGAATCACTGTGACATCATCAGTGACATCATCTACCAATTAAGACATCAGTCTGAATTTTATCTCTCACCTAAATCCACAGCAAGGCTTTTAATATGCACATAAGGACTAAATCATCTCAGGACTAGTATAATCTAAGATCTTGTCCTCCGGCCTGGACAAGCACAGGACCGAATCCAATTGCTACTGAAAAGACCGTTCTTCTTGTGCATCACTCTCTCCTTGCCGTCCTCCACTCCTTTCTTTGCTATGTCAAATATAAGCAAGTTCATGTTGGCTTCCATGGACCACTCTCATTATTATTTTCACCAGGTACTGAACAGTCAACTTAAAATCCGTCTGTAAGCTTTTATTCATTAGCCCCTGGTTAAATTTTCAGTCAAGTACTTCTATGCTTCCTCCCATTATACTCATACTTTGGAAGAATTCTCTGCAACACCTGCAGTCACTGCACTGGTCTCCTTCAAATACTTTCTTCACTCACGTGAAGAATGTAGGCTGCTCAGGAAAGCTCAGAACGCTATCCTGAGTGGCTGATTCTCTTTCACTGTTTCTTTGCAAATCCCCAGCTGTCTTCGCCTTTAATGTTGTACTTTCACTCACAACTGGTCAGACCACATCTTGAGTACTGTGTCCAGTTCTGGGCTCCCCACTTTAAGAAGGATGTTTTGCTGCTCGAGAGGCTTCCAAAGAAGGGCGACTAGGATGGTGAAAGGACTGGAGGACAAGCCCTATGGGGAGCGGCTATGGGAACTGCAGTTGTTCAGCCTGGAGAAGAGGAGGCTCAGAGGTGACCTCATTGCTGTTTACAACTACCTGAGGGGGAGGTTGCAGCCAGGTGGGTGTGGATCTCTTCTCTCAGGCTGATGACACAAGAACAAGGGGGCATGGCCTTAAGCTACGCCAGGGGAGGTTTAGACTGCATGTTAGGAAGCAATTTTTCACAGAGAGAGTGATCTCTCATTGGAATGGTCTGCCCAGGGAAGTGGTGGAGTCACCATCCCTGGAGGTGTTTAACAGAAGACTCGATGAGGAGCTTAGTGACATGGTCTAGTTGGTGGGAAGCTGTTTGGGAGTTGGACTAGATGATCCTCTGGGTCCCTTCTAACTCAGAGGAACCTGTGAACCTGTGAATAATTCTCACTGAGAGAGGGATAGTAGAGTGACCTTTCCTTGTTCAAAGGGGTCTCTGTTTGAAGACTAACTTTTCAGGACTACAGTAATGAAAAGTACCAGAGGGCACAGGAGACTGGGAATTTAACAGTGGCTATCTAACAGAACCTGTGGAGTCAGGAGTAGAATCTGCTCTGGCCCACAATTCCTACAGAGGAATCATATGAGTCTGAACAAAATCAAGGCTGCCAGTGCAGCCATTTAAGGTCAAAAGGGGATTTTGTTCCTCTGTGGACTACTTTGCTACCAATACTTAAACATGTTCTCCAACAAAACAACTGTCCTGCTTTACTGTTTAAGTCACTGTTCCAAGGTATCAAAGATACTAATTAATTATACAAAAATGCTTTCTTTAATCATTATTCTGAAACAGTCATAGCATGTAATACCATTATATAAATTGAATGTCAATATGATTGTCCCTACTATATACATCATACTGTATTCTATGATACAGCACAGGTTTAAAATATCATACTATGCATTTATAGGTACATTGTAAAATAACTTTTTTTAAAAAAAGTAACTTACTTATTGTTACAATACACTGCAGAGTACTATATATGTCAGCCATACTTCAGGTGTAAAGGAGACTCCCTACATACTGGGGAAAATGCCACTCTGCATTCACATATGCTATACAAAGTCTAAGAATTTCTTCGTCTGTGGACATCCATATGAGGCAGTTATTACTCCAAACACC
The DNA here is from genome assembly GCA_013390025.1 of Pitta sordida. Classification (NCBI taxonomy): domain Eukaryota; kingdom Metazoa; phylum Chordata; class Aves; order Passeriformes; family Pittidae; genus Pitta; species Pitta sordida. Next base: position 1,319 of record WEKX01005738.1, on the reverse strand, counting down.
ATTTTGCTCTCAAGAGTTAGTGTCACATACAGAGCTGGAGAGAGTACTACCTTCATGTTCTCCTAGGCCTTTGCTCTCAAACAACAACAAAGGCTGTATCCAAGAAAACACACAAAGCTCCCCTTCAGTTTCCCACACTTACAGAGTGATTTACTTCAAATTGCTGCTGCTCCAAAAGTAGCATGAAGTGCAGCATGACTGCAATATATGCCTCTACAGACTGTTTGCAATGGTGATGGGAAAATTCTGTTCCTCAGGTCTTCTCTTCACCTGGTTTTCTGGTCACATCATTCTCCTCAGGCTGACAACCCAACAACACTGAACCTTTGCATACATTTTTTGCTTAGGAAAAAATTTGGTTTGAAATTATTTTTTCCTATATCCTCATTACAGCAGATTTTTCACAGCTGATTTTTCACTCTAGAGTACATGCTTCCCCTGTGATGTTCCTGACTTCTGGATTGATTGTTCTACCTGTCATTACTTAAGAACTCCATTCCCTTTATTGGTCCTCATTCATCACAGTAACAATTTACATCACTGGACAAACAAAGCAAGCTTATACTTGATGTAGCTGCAATTCCCTGTTGAGCTGCCTGGCTTTAAAACCAGACCCCTTTCCATATCCTCATCCAAGGATGACCAACAAAAATTCAGGGGACACCATAGGAATCAACTGAATTATGTGTTTTGGTGAAAAGTGGAAAGTGGGAAAAGCCAAATATCCATTAGCGTGAGCAGAGCGTAGCAACAAGTTTAGGGCTGCCAGCTCTTTAAGTGTGAAGCTCAAGCCAATGTTTCCAGGTGACTGAAATGCTTTAAGGACAAGCCATTCACCATGCAAGCAAGATACAAAGAGCTGCATCCAAATATCTGGCTGGGGTTGCTCCAAAGAGGGTTGGGGAAGATGGAGTCACTGGGCAAGGGCAGGGGCACAGGTAGCCCAGGGCCACAGGCAGACCTTTACCCCTGAACAAGCAGTGTGGGGCTGGGCTGACGAGCAAAATCACCGCAACAGGACAGGTCTGAGGTCCTCTCCAGAGTGTACCATGCATCAGAAGATGAGACTGAAATCTCAGACAGTGCCATCATGCCCACTTTGCCCCTCTACCCACAGAGTGCCCTGCTGTATGAACACAGCCAACTCCAGAAATCTGGGGAAAAGCTTAGTCCTGATTCAGCAAGATCTTCTGGCCACAAGAACCTGGTGCCCTGGAAAGGTGTTTTAGATGTCAAACCACAAAGATAGCATCTTACACTGTCTGTAGCAAATTAATACTATTAAAAAAGTATACACTTCACTACTCTCAAGCCACTCC
>WEKX01005732.1:9808-27745 GCA_013390025.1 Pitta sordida | reverse complement strand
AGCAGGGGATTGTTCATATTCCTTATATATATATATATATAAGATTAGATTTTATATTAAATTTATTTTATATTAAATTTTCTTTTTTTTTCTTTCTCACAGTGAAGTTCTTATTTCTCTCTATTATTCAAGTATCTCTAAATTCAATTCATACTCTGTCCTAACCAGCTCCAGGACACAACGAAAAAAAACAGAAAGGAAATAACAAATGCATAACACTGCTCAAATGTAGCCCATTAAAGTGTTATATTTCCACATGCTTTGTGAAACTAATGTATTAGCTAACAATTTGAGCTGTATGTCATGTTTCATCTTCATACTACAAACAATATAGTCTCTTCAGATGCTCACACAGGCCACAAGGAAGTTTCAGTCAAGTTGTGATTGACATAGATTTCATTATTCCTTAAACATATATGCAAGAATCAACACTCTGGGCCACCATATGCATGACTGAGACACCTGCAGAAAGTATATGCATCTGACTGAACAATCAAATTATTTACATGATTTTTCTACAGATTTAAATTACAAATTATGTACTTAATTTAAAAGGTACTCCTTGCATAATTCCATTGTATCTTCATGCCATTTTTCTAGTCTCAGACAATACACCTCATAGGATGCAGATGCAAATACATATGTATGAAAATACAGGTTCATTGCGCAGCCTCTGAATACTTCAACACTGGCTGTCAGAAATATGGAAAGCCACTTCATGATTTTTATTTAAATGGATCAGGGCATAATGTATATAGGCGAAAGAGCTTTAAAACTGGTTGCACCAATCAGAGAGCAGATGTTTGCTTGTTTGTTTGTTTTTAAAAAACATATATTTTTAAAAATAAAACTGAAGTTATCCAGTATGAGATACTTAATGTAATATATTAAAAGGAAAGTTACATTGTAGTAGGTCTTGCTAATCTGGGTAATACCACTGTGAGCATAAAGACCTACTTTTAGCAACACACGTAGATTTGAAAAATCCACTTTAGTACAGTGGTTAGTGTTCCCACCTCTCAAATGGGAGACTGGGAGTTCAATTCCTGCCAGGGAGGCAGTGGTGTCATTTAAGAGTTGGACTTGATGATCCTTGTGGGTTCCTTCCAGTTCAGAATATTCTGTGTGAATCTGTATTCATTAAATCTTACATTCATCTGAGGATTTTTAAATCATTATTTAATTATCATAATGAAAATCCTGACATATTTTCTATTTGTTGCGGCTCTCTTTCATTTTCGACTTTGAATAACTCACCCCTCTCTGGATCAAGTTCATGTCCATGTTCTTTGTTCAGTAATTTTTCTTGCCAGTGTCTGCATATAATCTCCAGTACTGGGAACACTACATTGAGATACAGTCAGCCCTCTTGCACTTTGCACCCCCTATATTGTGGCTTCAGATCTTGGTGGCATGATTTTTTAGCGATGAAGGAGACCCCTTTTTGAAACTGCACATGCGTGACCTAATAGTCAATTAGGCAGTCATGAATATGCTGCACAGCCTCAGCGGTGGCACCACTTCTTCCTTCCAGCCCTGGAATGGCAACATTGGCAGTGGCACCACCGCTTGCCCCAGCCCAGCCACTTGCCCCGGCCTGAGAACGTGGTGGCCCCGCTGCTTGCCCCAGTGCACTTGTGGCGGAAGCCGCTTCTTTCCCACTACAGCAGTGGCGGGCCCACTCTTCCCCAACTCCCCTCCTGGCCACAGCGGGGCTGCTCCCCCAGAGCTGGCGCTCTGCAGTTATGAAATATTTACATGTTCTCAGGTGTGCCGAGAGACACTGGCACATCGATGCGGACAACAGAGGTTCATAGGTTCACAGGTTATTCTGAGTTGGAAGAGACCCACAGGATCACCTAGTCCAACTCCCAAGCGAACGTCCACCCAGGGATCAGTTCCACAAGCATGGAACCACAGGCATCACTCTCCATCCATCCAAACCTCCCACCATCTAGACCATGTCACTGAGCTCCTCATCGAGCCTTCTCTTAAACACCTCCAGGGATGGCAACTCCACCACCTCCCTGGGCAGACCATTCCTATGAGAGGTCACTCTCTCTGTGAAAAACCTTTTCCTAACATCCAGTCTAAACCTTCCCTGGCGTAGCTTAAGGCCATGTCCTCTTGTTCTGGTGTTAGCAGCCTGAGAGAAGAGATTCACACCCACCTGACTGCAACCTCCCTACTGGTAGTTGTAAACACCAATGAGGTCACCTCTGAGCCTTCCCTTCTCTAGGCTGAACAACCCCAGTTCCCGTAGCTGCTCCCCACAGGACTTGTCCTCCAGTCCTTTCACCATCCTTGCCCCGCACCTGTGTCCCTGGCTGAGCTGAAAAGAGGGTTTTTGCAGCGTGGGGTGGCTGCAGGTGATGGGAAGGGCTGACACAAACCCTGATGCACGGCAACACAGTGCTGAAACAGCATCGGGTGGCCGCTTGAGGGTGCGGGGCAAATTTGCATATTAATGAGCTGCCATTCAACGTGGAAGTAGGACTTTGTGGAGTCAGTTAAGACTGTGGGTCCGTGGTATAGGGGACCCAACTGTATCGGCAGGAAGCATGAACAATAAAATTGCATATTTACATTATTTGTTTACAGATTGTGTAATTGCTTATTGTTGAACTGTTTATGGATTGTGCAGTACTCCAATATAGTCTCTATCACTGTGTAAACCTTAAATAATAAGCTTCTCAAAAAATACATGAAAGTATTACAAATGACTTTAACAGGAGTGATCAAACACAGAAGCAACATGATGTTTGAAAGAGAAGCAAATTTCAAATTATGCTACATATGATTCAGAACTATATACTGAAACTTCAGTTTCAATATATAAAGAAAACCAGGATTCACCATGTTGTAAATTTAGACCTTGATGCAGTAAATATCTCCAGCACTAAATAGAACTCCTTTATACAAGGAACATTCCCCAGGAGCTCAACTACACATAATTAACAAGTTGAGATCATCCAGTGGTCCTACTTAAGAAGCAACAGTGTTTGAATTACAAATAAATTGCAATACTAATTATACAACAGTTCTATATGTAGTTGTGGTAGTGCATCCCACATTTGGGCTGCTCTGTGATGACAGGAAATCCTGTTAGACCTTGGTCTTAATTACTGAATCCCAGGAGATGAAGCTCTCCAAACAGAACAATATTATTTTTTCTGTTTTTTTAAAAAATTACAGTAATTACCATTTTGGATTAAGGCCAGAATGAGGATTGATTAATAACTAAATTCAATCATCTTGTAACCCTATAAATGGTCCTAAGTGAGGCTTTTTTGTCTCTTCTGGGCCACAGCAGGCTGACTAGGATCTTGTTCCTACTGGAACACCTTTCGTACCTCATGAGCCCTCAAGTGTGCAATACTTGTGAGACCATGCTGAAAGCTGACAATGAGACCAGGGCTGATGTCCACTCCCACTTCTTGAGGCTTAACCCTCACACCTTGAGAAATGCAAGGACATTCCATGTGGACTGAACTTGGGAGGAATTTTTCCCCTCATAGTTGTAGTAAATCATATTAAATTGCTTTGTCAGTGTTAAATTTTTCAATAATTCAGTGCACTTCCTCTTTGTATATTTCATCCATGTAGTAAATAAGAGTGAACCACACCATTGAACCTTGTCATGCTTTTTCAAATTTATATTAACCTTCTTTTTTAATGCCTTTGAATGTGATTTTTTGGGTGACCTAAACCACTCATTCATGATAGTAGTATAACCATATTTTTCCTCACATGCAAAGACAAAAAATTTTCAACCGACAAGACATCAAACAATAAAAAGGAAGCAGTGGCTTAAGGAAATGATCTGTTCAAGGTCAATATAGTCAGCAGAAGACTATAAACTAGGATTTAGGGGATGCACATTAAGTATCCTTTCTTGTCCAGAAAACCACTCTCTCCTGCAAACCAGATTTTGAAATTTAAACAGCGGTGAGATAAAAGGAAGCAAATGCTATAGCAAGAAGGACCAAAAGGATTTAGGTATTAATAGGTCTCCTGTGGTAGAGTACTTAGCTCATAAGGTTACTTCTGCTTACATTATGAGAAGATTCTTCACCTTTAATTTTAGAAGAGGTAGAGGAACTTTCGAGCAATGTCAGCCATAACCTGTTATGACTCTTTTTGTTTGTTTTATAAATCCACAGGAAAACAGAATGTGGTGTATATTTATTATGTGTATGAATCAGTACCATATAGACTGGTTTGAAAATTAATCTCCATTTGACAGCAAAGAAGTATCAGATTTTTCATTTTCATTCTTGCATAATATTTCTAGTTGTATGTGGCTAAACATAATGATACAAAATCTTTTGGGTCAAATTCAGCCAAGTATCTCATACATAACTGAAGAAAATGGAATTATTTTTCTTTTCTTTTAGACAAACTGTAGACATTTTTATCTGTCTCTGTCACCTGACACCATAATGAATTCCTTCTGTACATTTAGGTAGCATTTTCCTGTTGTTACTTATTTGAAATAAAGAGGTGTCCAAATGTCTCATTCAGGACTTTTGTCTTTCAGGCCTGAAATGTTTATACACTTCATACAACAGAATTCTGAAGTGTTTTCTTATTTGAACTAAGCTGTTTANTTCTGTCTCTGGGCTCCAACACATCAGCAGTGTTGTCCAGTTTTTACCTCTCCATCTTCAGTCTTAATGCTTAGACGGATTCTGCGGTCCTGGTTCTCTCTCTTTGGTCCATAGGTTTTCACCATGGTCAGTCCAATTCACAAGCAGCAGCGGGATGCCTGGAAGAACATCTCTACCCCTTCTCTCGTGGGCCTGGGGGCCTTCAAATCTCTCAGCCTCCCGACGCAGGTTCTGAGCTGGCACGCTACATCTTACTACTGAACTTTTTTTTCTTCTCTCCCAAGTATGTTATTCGGCAGAGACGCCTGCCTTTATCTCTAACCTTGAAGGCCATGGCAGCACGGAGAGCTCAGGCCAGAGCTGAGCTGTTAACCCCCTCGCTACCAGAGCAGCAGAAAACCCCCTAAACCATAACACCGCGGCAGCTCAGAGGATACCTGTGGGTTCTTGAGTCCTTGCTGAAGATTAACCTTAAATGTTTCTGTGTACTTTACATCTATAGGCTATTAATTTCTCATTGCTCTGTTTAAGTCAAGGAAATTACTTTGGAACTCGCACAAAAGAAACCTGCAGTGTGTTTTAAGATTCTGGTTCTATGAAGCATTTATCTTTGGTTACAAGGGAAGTGCTCTGTGTAAATCTTCACTGGTTACTATTTTAAGTCATAGTTCTATAGCCAGATGTTACTGAATATATATTCTGAAAAGCAAATATGCAATGGAGAAATACAGCTGCTCCATCACAAAAAAGCATTTAAGATGCAAGTTAAAATAAATTAAAATAATAACAGCAAACCATATTCAGTATTTTTGACACAAACATTTATTTGCCTAGTTATTTTAAAGCAAATATGGAATAAATAAATAAAGAATTTTAAAGAATCACAGGTTCCCCATTTTTCAATTCCTTTATGAAATACAGTGGGATCTCCTATAATGTGGACCCGTAGTCTTAACTGGGATCCATGTGGCCCTACTTCTGTGTTGAATGGCAGCTGTCACCCATGCTGCCGCCGCCCGTGTCACCCCCACTGCCACCCATGGCACTACTGGCGCCCATTCTGCTGCCGCCGCGGCAGGTTGCGCATGCGCAGTTGCAAAACAGGTCTCCTACATTGCTAAAAAATCATGCCGCTAAGATCTGAAGCCGCAATACGGGGGGTGCGAAGTGCAAGAGGGTCGACTGTTCGAGGTTCTATTGGTTTTTCAGACAGATAGAAACAACATCTTTGGGTTTGTTCTACTGGAGAAGGAGTGCAATGTATATGTGGTGATATTCTAGGATTATCCACTAGCAATAAATGTTGTATTATTGTGTCTGTGATAGGTGTAAATGAAAAGCTCCAGATGTGTCACATAGTTTTTACAGAAAATTGACAATGCAACAGATAAAAGCTTAACTGAATGTATATGAAGTTCTATGTCTGATATAGAAGAGTATTCTTGGGAGCAAATTTCATAAAGGTCTAAGCCTTCTGATTCTGGAACAGGGAAAACAGAAGTATTCTGTGTAAAAGTCTCAAACTTCAAAGACATTTTTCCCATCAGAATATCCTGCAATGGTGTGCAAGCAATCCACCTCAGGATGCATATCTTGGTGGTAGGAATGAGACGTGCTTCCTGCCAATCTACAGTGGGGAATTTTTGGAAGAAGACATTTTCTCCTATCATACAAATACTGCTTGTGGATAGAAAACAGAACAAGGAGACATTATGTAGTTTTGTTTCAATGATGCCTCACATTCCTACAACAAGCTACTGAGCTGACACAATCAGTCCTATATGTGTGCTGAAGGTCCAGCTGAAAACCCATCACATTTTGACATACTTTGCTGTGGTTTCCAGTTTTATTCTGAAAGCAGACCTAGTCAGCAACACATTTTACCCTGAAGACATACAAACAATAAAGCTAATGACAACAAAGTAACAGAAGGAAGAACAAATGGAAGAACTGACCTCTGCAGTAGAAGTTCAGAGTTAACATCAGTTTAATCAAACTATGAAACTGCATGCGTTTTACTTCTGAAGGTAAAATTCTTTGTTTAATCCTTTAGTCTTCCTCTTCACTACAAAATGTTTACAAACCAATTTCATGAACATCTCTCTCACTAACACCGTAGGTAAGGAGGAAGGTGGCTGCTTGTACTGGTCCTTTCTCAGCAGAATCTGCAGATAAGGTTAAAAAAAATCTTGCATCTGTCCATTGTGCTCTTATCACAGATATTTATTTTAGTCCTATGTGTTCCAAACCTAAATGTAGTGGTTTTGTTTTTCTTTTGTAGATGTTATATATTTCCTCAAGAACTCAAAAGGAGCATGTCTTTGTCCTAACCATTTTATTTCAGTAAAATACAGTAGGGTTGGCTTAAGATGCACTTTATATACAGAAATGTTCCTTTTTTATAGTCAACAGTAAATGAACGGAAATGACATTTCACCACCATTCTTATTTTTGTAGAACAAGTAGCCTTTTCTTTTGTTGCTGTAGGAAAACTTTGGAGCCTTTGTTTTTCTTGTATGTTGCACGTGACAAGTTTAGTGTATTAACAAGGAGGTGCTGTTTTGTAACATCAGACGCAATTTTCCTATGCTGAATTACTGAAAGGGACAGTAAAGTAACAGGTATTTCTGTTTATCTACTAGTGTTTCACATTTGAGAGCACTTCATGCATAGTTCACAGGTTTCACAGGTTCATTCAGTTTTCTTTTGGGCAGCCAATCAGTAAACTGATTTCCTTTGCTGTTTGAGTCTTTTGCTCAACAGAAGAGAAAAATTACTTCAAATCATAGGAAAACATGTATGTATTGACAAGAAATCTCAAAGGCAGATGTGCTATCAAAGATTACAGCTCTGTAGAAGACATACACTAGGTATGTGCAGACTATTTGCCAGGGGCAGTGATGGTACCTGCCAATTAGTCTCCCTTTCTGCTACAGGTACAAATCATGATTTAACACATTTTGGAAAGAAGAATCCAAGCCCCATGTTTGTTAATAGAATTGGTTGAATATTTTCTGGTTTTTAAAACCAGTTTTAATATGAAGTCTTACCTGCTTTCTTTGTTTTGTCTCATGTTTTCATTTTGTCAATACTACTGTGTTTGTCACAGTACACACTTTGTCAGTACAATTACAGATAAATGTACATAATCATAGAGGCGGAAGTAAATTTGTATTCTTTACTCTACAGGGTCTCTTAACACCTAGGGTGACAAAGTTATGATACAGCTTTCAGTCTTTTATGTCACTACATTAAAATAATGTTGATCAAGACAATAAACTAGTAAGTTCCCACTGTTCAGAAAAAGATTTCACAGGCTAATCTAGTTTACCCATTTGCACCCAAATGAACCAATCATCTCTACACATAAGTTCTTCTGAAGTTTTCTTAAAAGCCATGTATGAAATGGATCCACCATCACTCTGGGCAATCTCTTCTAATGCCTCAGTCTTTTCCTAGACAGGAATATTTCCACTCGGGAAAGTGAATGTTGTTCATAGGATTTCCTGCACAAACTTTTCTTATTTTCACCCTGGTCTTCACTCTCAGTCTTTGCATGTAGAGCACAGGCAGCCTCACGCTGTTGCTGCAAAGGGTTCATGGCCTGTGTTCCCGGACGAGAGTAAGAAGGGATGCAGTGATCTTTGGAAGATCGTCGGGTCTATTGCAATCTTTTCTGAAACAAGCAATTTCTTATTCTCTCTTCTGTCCTCACCTCTCGTAAAACACTGTCTTCCGAAATAGAGCGCATGCATAAGCGTCATAATTTTTCTTTTTACCTTCTAGCTGGAAAAAGGGCCCTGTTTTCGAGGAGGCTTCCTAGCCTTGCCCGCGGGAGAGTGTTTCTGTGCATCCTCTCCGCCGACTCCGGCCTTTGCCTGCGGCGGGGATCGCCCTCCCCGCACCCCACGGTTATTGATGGTGGCGGCCACCGCCCGCCCCGCGCCTCCCGCCGCTCCCGCCCGCTCCCCCTCTCTCCCAGGCACTGCCGCAGAGGCTCCACCGCGACGCGAAGCCCACACAACCGCTCCATTCCGCCCCTCCTCTGGTCTGTCACGCTCGGCGGCTCCTCCGGGAGGCTCCTCGCTCCCTCTCGCAGCCTCAAGCCGCGAGAAGGAGGCAGCGGGACCGGAGGGAGCTGCCGCGGTTCTCCGTCGCCTGCCCCCGGTAAGTGATGCTCCAGGCGCTCGGGCAGCCGCGGTTGCTCCCGGACAACTTTTTTCTTTTAATTTCTTTTTATTTTTTTTGTCTATTTTTTTTCTTCCTCCCACACACCTTTTTTTTTTTTTTTTTATCATGCTTGACTTCAACTTTTCCACGGAACTTAGAGGGGGCTTGCTCGACCGGGAGGGGGCAGAGGTCTGTTCGGGGCAGGTCGAGCCTTAGACCAGAGTGCGGGATTCTCTCTCTGTCTCTGCGGTGAGCGCGAGCCGCCTGTACTCGGCTGCTACTTACTCTAGCTCCATCCAGATCTCGCTCGCTCTTTGCACAGAGAGAGCAGGTTGCTCACATCTGAGGGGGTGTGAGCGTCTAATCTCTGCCTTAGAAGCTGACTGGTACATATATCAGAGCTGACAAAACTTCTGCACGCTAGGGGAGCAAAAACAAAGGATGTCCAGGTTCGATGACTGCAGATGCTTGAAGAAAACAAGTTTGCAGATGTCCTAGCAGTAAAGATGGCGAGGAAAATCAAAGGTACAGGAAGGTTGTAATTTCCAGCTCCTCAGAGAACCGACACTTTCTGAGATCTGTTAAGAAGGGATCGGGCAGGGGTTTCAGACCTCCGAACAGAAAACGAAGCCGTTGGGGGTGGGGCCAGTGAAAGAAAGAAAGAAAGCAAGAAAGAAAATAACTGATTTAAGTGGTTTTGAAAACACTGTTGCTTTTCTCCCTGTGGATTCCCTTCAAGGATTGTAACTCACACTGGCTACGTTAGGAGAATAGTTTAGCCTTCGCGACCCATAGGGGTGATGGGGAACTCCCTCCCCAGCAGCTTCAGGAGAGTACTTTTCCAAAACACACCGAGTTCCTGCTGTGCCGAATGTTTTGAGAATTTAGGTTCCCAGACGTCTCCGACAGATTATGAGGAAGTGCAGAGAGGTGACAGTGAGGAAAATATAGTCTGAGTCCCAGGGTTAGGAAGAGCCATGGGATGGTGAGGGTTTTTAAGGCAATGCCCATCTAATTTAAAGAGGATTGCAGGGTAAAATAGCCTGAGGAATTCGAAGAGGCACAGGAGCTGGTCTGCAGTGCTGAGGGGAGGCAGGACACCCTAGAGACTGAAGAGCTGTCTGACACAGGGGTAATTGAACATGGAGGTGACTAATTAGTCTTGGGACCCTAATCCTGCAAAGCACTGTAGACGCAGTGTGAGTAGTGAGCGAGAGTGGGAGCTGAGTCATGCTGGCTGGGGCAGCCACGGCACAGCTGTATAGAAAGGAAGGGGTTGAGGAGAGAAGAAAAATATGAAGAAGAAGCATATAAAGATAAGTGGGGATGAGGGAGATCGTCTTATGGGAAGATGCTGAGATCACTCAAAGGGTCCTGTGATTAAAAGTGTCCTGTTTTCCTTCCCATAAAGGATTAAGATGCTGATGAGAGTATCTCTGATGGAGAGGGAAATGGATTGCAGAGGTTAGTACAACACAAGAGAAACCTACTCAGATAAACACACTTAGTACTGCTGGTACTTGGGCTGCGCTGCACTGCAGTGCAGGGAGCTAACAGCAACTTCTGTCTTAGGAGGGAGAGGGAGCTGCTGAATTGATCTGTAAAGGTGGCACAAACTATGCCAAAATTACTGCCTCACAAGGGAATTGCAGACAGAATTGGAAGTAGAGCTATAAGGTGATGTTGGAAGGACCTTTCTGATGAATTTACAACAAACTACAAAGGGCTTTAGGAAAAAAGAAAACCACACTCAAAACAAATAAAGGTCTCTTGAATGGATTACTTGTATATAGTGTACTTCTGTTGGAAGTTATTTTCCTCCAAGTTCTCTATGGGAAAGAGTCCAGTTTTAACTGTGCAATATATCCTCCCAAACGGAAGTCTTACAATAGTTGTTCTTTTCATGGGGTGAGAATGAAGACAATTCAATGCAATATTCATAGTTTTTCCTGTAATGCACCGTTTATTCAGTATTTTCATAGAGAACAAGGCACCATGGTAAACCAGAGCCTCATTCCTTCTCCCTCATCTGGGAATTTTCTGCAACATCTGCAAATTACAGCATACTTACTGTTTTGGTGCTCTTATAAAAATCTTTTTCCATCATGTGTGAGCAAGAAGCATTGCTTTTCTGTATTTCAAAGAAATATAGAAAAGTAAGTTTCAGAGCAAGTTCAAAGTGGACTTTTATTTATATTTGGAGGATATCTTTGTGTAGGCAAAATATTGAGAAAAAGACAGTCTGCCAATTAAAATAGTTCACATACAACGAGCCTTCAAACATCTTGAAATGATACTTGAAGAAAAAAAAGAAGCAACAATTTAATGCTTGTATTTCTGAAGCTGTATTTCTACTGCTTATTCAGTAAAGATGACCCTGAATATCAGTGGGACAGACTATACACAGACTTTCTCTGATGGCAACTTGATGCTAAATTATGTGTCATTGCTTTCTGGAAAAATAGATTTCAATTTGTCCAAATGAAATATTTGAGAAATATAATTTATTTTGAATAATAATAAAGCAAAGTTGTTAATTTTTTGTCTCAGTTCTGAGCAACATGTAAACAAGCCATTTGTAACAAAGGAAAATCACATGAAGAATTGATATGTTTGCAAAACATGATGTTACCTCAGGTAACAATGTGAAATCTATAAATGAGTTTATGTGTGCCTGAACACGTAAGTCTGTGTAAGTTGCTTGTGGTAATGATAGATTTCAAATTATGGGGATTTTATTATGTGTTTCAAAGCACAGGGGATAAATGTTTAAGCACAATGGTCTTGATCATTCTGCTAAAATCAGTATGAATTGAATTGTATGTTTCAATGGGAACTAGAATGAATCCAGCTATATAATTATTTGGATTTTTGGGTTAGATTTGTTGTTATTGTTTTGGTTTTGTTTTGTATGAAAATAATATTAGTAAAAATATTTCAGATTCTCAATCATGTAAAAGTTATTTCAGCACCAGAGATAGATCACTTGAGCTGTATATTGCAGTGAATCTTTGCAACCCATACGCATCACAGGATGCATATCAATGCATGTTTAAACAAAAGCTCATCAATTAGATTAGATGTGTTTGCAGACCTCTGATAGGAAACCCACAGCTGCTGCCACTGCTTTTGTATTATGTAGCACGTAACACTTTCCTATTGAAACAGAGTGGCATCTTTTCTAAAATGATTTAGAGGACCAGATTTACGCTTGTCTTCTTTAAAGTGTTTGTAAGTAGTATAATGAAAAAAAAATAATTGGAAGTACTCTCAAAGTATTGACACTGGAAGAAAAAGGTAAATAAATTGTTCTTTTAAATTGGCAAACCGTGTCAGTTTTAAATTAAGTGTTATATTTTCTCTAGTATCTACGTTATAAAGTGTGGTGGACCTTTTTTCCCGCATACAACAGTGGCTGAGAACCTAACAAATTTTAATTCATCTTTGTTATTTTTTATTGCTACATGATACTTCTGAAGGTATTATAAACATGCAGAGTACCTATTCTTGTGTAAATATATATGTTGCAGATTAGTGATGTATTAGTCACCTATTCTTTTTTTTTTTAAATTACCATTGTTATGTCAACCAGAAATAAATAAATGTACATTAAATCTTATCAAACACAAATTTATTTACCATGATTATGATTGAAGCGTTATTCTCTTGCTAAAAATAAATGCAGAGGGTATAATGCAAGATTGAGCACATCCTTTCCTTGTCTGTGGTTCCAGTTCAGTCTTTCCCACCCAGAGAGGTTATTAAAAGTTAAAATGTTGCATACAAAACAGATGAAATTGCTTTAAGCTAAAGTGTAATACATTGTAATACAATTAAGATATAATTAACAACCTTTCATTTTTAGATCTGAATTTTTACCTCTGTTTGTCTGTATTTCTGCTGACAGACTGCTGATAGTAATGACTTGCCACACACCAACATCAGAGACTTCTTTGATTACATGGACATTCCATCCAAATATTTCTATTTGAACTAAAGATGTACCAGCACCATATTAAAACGTCAAATGGCACTTACTATCTAAGGTAGCTGCTTCAGCACATAAGGCATATAGCTTTATATTGATCTCGGGCTCATGAAAAATATGGTGTTGCTGCACCTTCATATTTCCCTTTAAAGATAAAGCAGCATCCCTGTAGCTGGCTTTCTCTTTCTCTGCAGGTTATTTTTGTGGTCATGGCTGTGTGGGTCTAGTTACACACTTTGTTCTAGTATGGTGGTCTGTGTTTCACAAACATGTCTTGATTTTTGACCGAAAATCCATGTTACAGTTGGTAGCAGCATTAAAGCATCCTGCCGGATTTTTCCCAGTTTAATGATTATAGCAGGGTTTGTGAAAGAAAAGCCTTCATGAAATACATCATGGAAACTAGTTATTTAATCACTATTTCACCACTTCTCCATGGTAACCATGGAACAGAGAAATTACTTAGCTTAAAACATCTCACAGGGCCTCTGGTTCTCTAAGAGGCACCATTTTCATTCCATATAGAACTGGAGGATAATCTTCCCTTTCTGTAAGCATAGCAGTGCTTATCCTAAGAAGGTAGTTTTGTAAAATAGATTTCAGCACCTCCACTTCACTTGACCATGTATAGGTTTTGCGTGTTTCTGGGAACCCCAGCCAACACTGCAGCCTTGCAAATGAGGGGATCCCCAAGTACTGTTCCTACGTCTGAGAAATGGGTGATTCCTTGAAGTGTAACTGCCCATGAGGCAACAGTGTGCTCTCGTGGCCAAGAAGGTCACTGTTACTTTGGAGTACATTAGGAGTAGCACTGCAGCACATTACAGGAGGTAATCCTGCCCCTCTACTCAGCCCCAGTGAGGCCACATCTGAAGTTGGCTTCTGGGCTCCTTAGGATATGGAGCTCCTGCAGTGGGTTCAGCAGAGGGGTGCAAAGATTATGGAGAGACTGAAGTATGTCTTCTATGAGGAAAGACTGGAGGAGTTGGGCCTGTTCAGCCTCAAGAAGAGAAAACTGAGAGGGGATTTCATCAATAACTATAAGTAACTGAAGGAAGGATGCCAAAAGGATGGAGCCAGGGTCTTCTCAGCGGTGCTGCTATAGGACAAAAGGCAATGGGCAGAAACTGATGGACAGAAAATTCCACCTGAATGTGAGGAAAAACCTCTTTACTGTGTGGGTGACCAAGCACTGAAACAGGTGTCCAGAGAGGTTGTGGAGTCTCCCTCACTGGAGATATGTATTCAAGAGCTGNTAGATTTCAGCACCTCCACTTCACTTGACCATGTATAGGTTTTGCGTGTTTCTGGGAACCCCAGCCAACACTGCAGCCTTGCAAATGAGGGGATCCCCAAGTACTGTTCCTACGTCTGAGAAATGGGTGATTCCTTGAAGTGTAACTGCCCATGAGGCAACAGTGTGCTCTCGTGGCCAAGAAGGTCACTGTTACTTTGGAGTACATTAGGAGTAGCACTGCAGCACATTACAGGAGGTAATCCTGCCCCTCTACTCAGCCCCAGTGAGGCCACATCTGAAGTTGGCTTCTGGGCTCCTTAGGATATGGAGCTCCTGCAGTGGGTTCAGCAGAGGGGTGCAAAGATTATGGAGAGACTGAAGTATGTCTTCTATGAGGAAAGACTGGAGGAGTTGGGCCTGTTCAGCCTCAAGAAGAGAAAACTGAGAGGGGATTTCATCAATAACTATAAGTAACTGAAGGAAGGATGCCAAAAGGATGGAGCCAGGGTCTTCTCAGCGGTGCTGCTATAGGACAAAAGGCAATGGGCAGAAACTGATGGACAGAAAATTCCACCTGAATGTGAGGAAAAACCTCTTTACTGTGTGGGTGACCAAGCACTGAAACAGGTGTCCAGAGAGGTTGTGGAGTCTCCCTCACTGGAGATATGTATTCAAGAGCTGCCTGGACGCAATCCTGTGCCATGTGCTCTAGGATGACCCTGCTTGAGCAGAAAGGTTGGAGCAGATTACCCATTGTAGGCTCTTTCCAAACCATTCTCTGATTCTGTGATGCCAGCTAGAAGTCACTGCTCTTTATTGTGTAACTTTTTGCTGTTTCTTTTTGATCTGTACAGGTTCTTGAAATCCTGCCTTTTAGACAGATGATAGTATAAAAATGCTGGCTATAAAAATGATAGAAAATATTTATTTCCATAAAAAGGAACACCCTTGAAAATTCCATCACAGAATATATTCAAGCACCAAACAATAAAGACAAGACCAATGATGTATTTTTCTATTTTCTCATCATGCTGAAAGCTCTCAGAAGTGCACTGAAGATATCTTTCTTCTACAAATATGAATGCCTAGGTAATATTTGGCATTTTCCCTTTTAACTCTCAAGATGACTAAGTAAATTACTTGGTGCAGACTATGGAAAGTCCTGTAGTTGTGACTTGTTAGTGCTTTTAGAGGGGAGTTATGGAACTGTAAATAATTCTTTGTATGTCATATGAGCCTAGTCCTGAAAGAAAAAATAAGATAAAGTGTTGCCACGGTCTCCTATGAGTTTAGGAAAAGTTAATTCTTGATTTCACAGAGCAAAGTTCTCAGTTTTTACAGTTACATTTGACATGGTTGTATTCCACAAGTTAAAAAGAGCTAATTCTAAACACAGTATGTAGAGGCACCAAATATCAACTTTTCACTTGTCTTGTTCCCCGACTTCTCATATCAGCACTGAGAAAAGACTATTGAAAAAAATTCCACAGAAAACTGAGAATGTGAATATGACAGCATGAATAACTGAGATATTTCTGTATGAGACATAGTTACTAAATACCTAAAATTATACTCAAAAATTACTGTCCTTTTATTGATAATTTGTTCAGGGAAAAAAATAAAAAAAAATGAGTACTGAGACTTGTGGGAGTCTCTGGTATGCAGGTATAATATGTTTACCTTGGTATGCTGTCTCATCAGTGGCTGCAATATATTGCAGACCTATTGAAGATGTTTAAAATAGCTAGTTTCTGTTGCAGTCCAGTACACCAGAACACAATCCTTTGAATGAACTACAGACATGCTTGAGATAATTCTACATGTTGATCATGATGATGATAAATTGTCCTCCATTCAACACTAATTAGTTTAAAACTTGCAGAAAGTTTTCTGCACAACATTGCTGAAATAAAGAGTCATAGAATAATGCACAGTTGAAAGGGGCTCTTTGAAATTGTTCCATCCAGTCCACTTCTAAAAGCAGGGACAACTTTTAGAGTTAGATTCATTTGCTCAGGGCATTTTCCAGTCAAAGTCTGACTATCTCCAGGGATGAGGACCACAAAGCTTCTCTGTGCAATCATTCCCCTTGCCTCACTAGGCTCATTATGAAGCCTTTCTTCCTTATAATTAGGTGTTGGTAAGAGGGGCAGAATTGGACATACTATTATAACTGTACCTCGACAAACAGAGGGGAATAGTTGCCGCAGGTAAAACTCTTACTAATGCATTCCAAGCTGTGGTTAACCTTCATTACCACAGGGTACACTGTGCTGTATAGCAGCACAACTTAAAATGGCTTTTACCAAAAGGCTGATAAGTTGGTACAGAGGTTGTGATTTTTCTTGGAGAAAATACTGCCCGTTATCTCTTAGAAAGATTTTACTTGCATGATTTTTGCAGCATGGTAACCCATAGAAATACTTTTACAAAAGTGCCTCTAAACAATATAGATCCAAGTGCCCCATTGAGCGTTATACAGACATGTTGAGTGTTATATAGGGGTTCAAGTCTCATTGGAAAAGGATGTTCTCCACTGGTGGCTTCCTTTCAGCTGTGAGAGCAGGGATATCCTTTATGTGCATATAAAGACTATTTAGATCACAGTAAATCTTACTGTAATTCAAATGAGGGTAGTGTAATTGCATTTAATGGGAGTTTGGCTAAGCATCTTCCAGTCTAGAGGTTTTGTTGAAGAAGAAGTGCTATAAAAGTCCTTGATCATTTTTTTCCCCTATGGTAATTATTTTCTCTTTGATTTTAAATAACCCTAGGCTGCACTGATCAATAAATGGGCATTTGACTAGAACATTTGAATCCTTCTAAGATTCCAAGTATCCATGATATCTAAAACTTGTATTTAGATAGAACCTATAATGTCAGCCTTGTAGATACTGTCCGTTAATCAGAACAGAAAATTTCAGATAGAAAACTACCAGAAGCCACAAAATTTATTTAATTTCTTTTATTTTCTGTCTTTAGAGATTGTTTATCATTCATGTGGTCATGCAGTACAATATTAAAGATTCCTTGCTATAACCAGCTGTACAAAATTATTAAGTAGAATGGCACATTTTTCAGGATCTGAAAAACTATTGCAAACTAACTTCTTTCAATATCTTCACTGCTCTTTAGCAGTGAAGATTTTAGATTTTGCTCATATAAACCACCACAAAGTCATTTTCTTGGGTATATTTGCTGAAATGGGACCACCTGAAGGGTATGATGTGCATAACGTTCCTCTTGGTCTTTTAAGGTATGAGTCTTATTGTGAGAGGGATAGGAATAAAATGTGTCCTAGATGTTCTAGGGTTCGTCTGTGTTTGCTCCAGGTACAGTCTTTCAGAATAGAACAACTATTGCTTGACCTGCTGTTCACAAATAGTGAAGAGATGGTTGGTGATGTTGTGGTTGGAGGCCACCTGGGGTGTAGTGAGGGCAAGATAATTGAATTCCCAATTAACATTGAATCTAAGAAGTTTGTGAATAGAATGTCCATGTTGGACTTTCAGTGGATGGACTATGGATCACTTAAGAAATTAATTAGGAGAGTACCTTGGGAAACTGCCGTGAAAAGTAAGGGGATGCAGTAAGAATGGATGTACTTCAAGAATGAAATCTTGAAGGCACAGAAACAGGCTGTCCCGATATGTTGTAAAACGAGCCATAGGGGAAGAAGACCAGCCTGATTGAATAAGGAAATAATGAAAGAACTAAGAGAGAAAAAGAGGGTGTACCACCTTTGGAAAAACGGGGGAGGCTGATCAGCTTGTGTTTAGAGATATTGTTAGGTCATGTAGAAAGAAAATAAGGGAGGCAAAAACCCAGCTTGAACTTAAGCTGACCACTTCTATGAAGGACAATAAGAAGTGTTTTTACAAATATATCAGTGGCAAAAAGAAGGGTAGTAACAACCTCCACTCCTTATTGGA
>WEKX01005731.1:18341-30963 GCA_013390025.1 Pitta sordida | reverse complement strand
GAAGCACTGCGCATGTGTGCTCTGGGGACCCTGGCAGACCCCAGAAGTTGGACTGCGAAAAAATTGCTTCGCAAGTGGGCGAGGTCGTGAAGAATTCGTGATACAGGGAGGATTCACGGTAATATAATTAGTTTGAAGAAACCTAGTTTTCTTAACATATACCCTTTTTTGCTATACCTCCTTGAAAGAAGGAGACAAACTATATAGTGTTACAAAAAGGAGAGGGCAAGTATCTATCTCCCTCTCACCAACATCCAGTTCTGGCATTATCCTTTGAAATTCAGTTTATTTTTATAGCTTTGCTTCCTGGCCTAAAAGAAATGCACATATAAAGCTACATTCAGTAAAATATCCAGATGGCTCTCTTACTGCAGACACCTTCAGAAAGATGCTATATGCTTTGATATTTTGGATTTTCTTCAGATTTCCCTTAAATTAACAAGTCTGACAGAGCTTATAAATCTAGTCTGCTAAGGAAACAAAATAAAGGATTACATTCAGCTGACAGAGACATTTCTCATTTAATAGTTGTTGACACTGAGAACACACTTGGCTTTAGGCCAGAAAAAAGCCTAATATGTCATTAACACATTAAGGACAGGTGGAAAAAAAATGCCATTAGCTACATGCAAAGTTAGACAAAGATGCACACTGTTCACCTGGCTCAAAGAACACACTGACCTAAATACAGTTCCTGCAAGTCATGTATCTGTGTAGTTTGGAAGGATTTGACCCAAGGAATCTCAATGCCAATGGTGGTTACTTAGATCCTACGCTCCCATGGTCCAGATGTCCAGTTCAAGTGCTTGTGTGGGTTCATGGGCTTTGAGACTGATTTCCAGACGCAACCATGTTGGTCTCACCATTCAGAGATGCATGCATGACTGTCTCACTTTTCAACTCCTTGGCATCAACATGTGTTACTGCTTATCATACAGTGTGAGGACCCAGCACTGGCACGGTGTGAGTCACCACAAGGGCTCCCATTCCACAGAACACCAGGGAAGTTTGCAGCTATTGTTGCTGATATCAGTGACAGTCCCATGTCACTGCTTGAGAAGTTAAAAAGAAAACCCTCAAACCACCACCACCAAACTTTTAAAACTATTTGCAATTATATAAGAGCAATACAAGCTTGCTGCCCAGATTGATACTCTGAGATGCTCAGCTGGAATGAAGGAAAGTCTCTCATGGGAACAGTTTTAACAGACAGAATTTAACTATCATAGCATGAGAGCAGAAAGCAGCAACAACATTTCAAAACCGGCAAAAGACTATGACCTACTAAATTACAGATGGAGTGGGAGAATCTGAGACTTGTGTAGAAGATCTGTGGTTGATTTAACTCCACTGGATTTTTGCAGCCCTCAAACCACCACCACCAAACTTTTAAAACTATTTGCAATTATATAAGAGCAATACAAGCTTGCTGCCCAGATTGATACTCTGAGATGCTCAGCTGGAATGAAGGAAAGTCTCTCATGGGAACAGTTTTAACAGACAGAATTTAACTATCATAGCATGAGAGCAGAAAGCAGCAACAACATTTCAAAACCGGCAAAAGACTATGACCTACTAAATTACAGATGGAGTGGGAGAATCTGAGACTTGTGTAGAAGATCTGTGGTTGATTTAACTCCACTGGATTTTTGCAGCCACTCTCTGCACATGTGACAGATCATTTCTGTCATGAGACAGAGGAAGAAAGGAAGGAAGTTCCAGGTCACAGAGAAGTGGTTGGGTGGAAAGATTTTACCTGCTTATAGTTTCTGGAAAGCAAGACAAAGCTCTGTCTAAAGACTTCAATATATAAATATGAATATATAAATAAGATCTTTTGATTTTATTAATTAAAACTTCAAATTAAAAATTGGTATGAGTAAAAAGTCTTGGCAGCTGTTTGATTCAGAACCAGAAGAGAGAAGTAGACAGCATGTAACAATTGCTTTAAGGGTGATTTCACAGGTTCACAGGTTATTCTGAGTTACAAGGGACCCATAGGATCATCTAGTCCAACTCCCAAGCGAATGCCCACCCAGGCATCAGGCCCACAAGCATGGAACCATGGGCACCATGCTCCTTCCATCCAAGCCTCCCACCATCTAGACCATGTCACTGAGCTCCTCATCAAGTCTTCTCTTAAACACCTCCAGGGATGGCGACTCCACCACCTCCCTGGACAGACCATTCTACTGAGAGATCACTCTGTGAAAAAACTCTTCCTAACGTCCAGTCCAAACCTACCCAGGCATAGTGTAAGGCCATGTCCTCTCGTTCTGGTGCTGGCAGCCTGAGAGAAGAGATTCACACCCACTCAACTGCAGCCTCCCTTCAGGTAGTTGTAAACAGCAATCAGGTCACCTCTGAGTCTCCTCTTCTCCAGGCTGAACAACTCCAGCTCCCGCAGTCACTCCCCATAGGGCTTGTTCCCCCAGTCCCTTCACCATCCTTGTCGTCCTTCTCTGGACCCTCTCAAGCAGCTCAACATCCTTCTTAAACTGGGGAGCCCAGAACTGGACACAGTAATCAAGATGTGGTCTGACCAGTGCTAAGTACAGGGGAAGAATAACTTCCCTACTCTGACTGACCACACTGTTCCTAATACAGGCCAGGATGCAATTGGCCCTCTTAGCCACCTGGGCACACTGCTGGCTCATACTAAGCTTCCTGTCAACCATTACTCCTAAATCCCTCTTCTAAATCCATACTGATGGGGTCTAATGTCGTGGTTATTTTGCAGGTGCTGTGTAATAGCACACAGGATTATCTGTTCCCTGACTTTGCCCTCGACTGAGGTCAGGCTGACAGGTCTATAACTATCGGATCATCTTTCCAGCCTTTCCTGTGGATGGGTGTCACATTATGTCACATGATCATAGAACCCAAAATTCCTCTCTCGACACCAGCCCTTGAGTCATTTGTTAATAGTGTGGGTTCTCTACTTCACATCTAGTGTTCATCTCTGCCACCAGAGGAACTGAACAAAAAACCACCTGCGCTCCTACCCCACCAATTAACCAATTCCTTTTCAATCACCATGGAGCCCCTGCTATCAAGTTCATCACTGCCAGCCTGGACAACCAGCAGTCCAAGGACCCAACTAGTCACAGGAGTCTCGTTGTGATATCCTGTATCCGGGCTTTAGGGAGGCAGCAGACTTTCCTATAGGATGGGTCTGGCCTACGTACAGGACCCTCTATTCCTTTTAGAAAGGAGTCACCTACTACAACTACCCTCCTTTTCCTTTTAGTACCAGAAGTTCTGATCCATCTGAAAGATGGAGCAAAACTGAGATTCCTCAGACAAATTATTTTCATCAATATTATCAATCTAACTCTCAAATTCCAGGACTCCACACCTATTTAGTAAGGGCAACTGGAAAGGTGGCATCTGGAAACGAGGCTGAGGACAGGAGAGAATTCTATTATTCCCATGAGAAGAGACCCCGTCCCATTCCTCCTACATACGTACAGGAAGGGGGAAAAATGGAGTTTTCAGATAGCCAACCAGTTTAATATCTGGGCAGAAAGAAAGGGTAAAGAGATGAGTGTTTATGAGAAGGCCATGCACTGAGAACTGCCTTGCTCGACAGCATGGCTGCAGTCAGTGTTGCTTTTGGAAGACAAGGCCTTTTTCCAACTCAAGTGTCTGGCATGGGCTTTCTACATCATGAATCACCCTTCTGACCTTGAAACAGAAACAGCTAGAAGACTGCTGCACTCATCAATCTGTTTGCCCTTAGATCCTTTCTATATACATTATAGACGGTTTTCCATTATTTTCAAGGCAATATAATATATAGCACTTTATTAAAGACAAAAGATAAAATTAAAACTTAGAATCTTCCTCCAAAATATTCACAGTTCAGACCGGCTTGCTAAAACATGTATCTTAGTCTTGTTCGGCAGTATCTCTACATATTGGTTTTGGATCACAAACACTGTGATCTCTGAACAACTACTTTTACAATTAACTTTACCTTTAGAACACATCTAATAGGTGTGAAAGAACTTTAATCCCATAAAATACAGATCGGGAAACAATTTCCATGGTCACACAGAAACAGAAACATGAATCTTTAAAACTAAACCAGAACACTGCAGCTGCACAGTTTAGTTCTGCAAGTACATCACCATCTTTCATTTTAGAAAATACTAAATACTTAAAAGGCTAAGCTATACATAATGGATTATTTTTTGTTTTTAAGGACCCCCTAAGTCATCTTTAGCTACTTCCCATAGCTGAAATACTTTCATAAACCACTTGCCTGATGGTTAAGAAGATATCAATGTTACTTAACAACATTATCATTGCGGACCTTGATACTTTGGCTTAAAATGGCAACAAAACCAGAAACCAACCCCCACTGAAATTGGTGAGAAATTTGTCTGGGACTATCTAGGCAAAACCGAAGCAATTGCATCTTTTTCTCTCTTAGATTTTGCATGTCATAAATGCAAGGCAGGCAGGTAGGCAAAACCAAGATTCTGTGTAAGCAGCTGTCTTGAGTTACAATCTCCATTACAAGTAATACGTAAACTTAAAAAGCTATTAAGAGCAAGATAGTAAATTAATGCCATGTATACCACTATCATCTTATATTTTGAGGCTGTAATTCGTTCATTGCCTCTCATTAGTCTCTCTCTCATCCTTAAATCTTAATTATGTAGAAAATGGCAAGGACTGCTCTAGGATGCATTACAGAACTGATTCATGAACACAGAGACTTAGTTTTCAGAAGCACATTGCCCCAGTACCGCAGAGAAATCAGCAGCCAACACACACCAGGATGGGAGACCGCAGTGATGCAGAGCTGACTCATCAGTCTTGAAGGTCAATAAAATTCCACCTCTGAAACTGGAAGTGTTACAAACCAGGGAGAGAAGGACTGCTGTGCAACATCAGACCTCTTCCACAACCAACCCTCTCTGTCTAGAAAGAAGGAAATTTTCTCTTTTACCCCTGGAAAATATCTCAGATCTTGAAATTAAAATAATCCTGAGCAGAATAGACTTCCTGGTATAATTTATTTACAGTAGTCTTCACAGAATATTCTGAGTTGGAAGGGACCCACAAGGATCATCAAGTCCAACTCTTAAACAGCAACACTGCACTCTGAGATCCTGCAAATGAACCATCACGCGTCCAGCATAGCTGACTGGACCATGACAATTACCCACTTGGAGCTTGTTTTTACCTGTGACAAACCCTCCAGGTTTTTTATTTCTCCTTCCTCCTCCTGTTTGTATGGCGAGGAGTGAATGAATTGAGGGAGAGGTTGTGGGTGAATCTCCGGCATCCAGCCAGGGTCAAACCACGACACTCCGTGACAATTCCTCTTTGAGCATGAGCAGAGCACGCTGCAAAGATCTAGTATGCAAATAAGCTCATGAATATGCAATTGATCATTAAGCACTGTCACCCCATCCCTGCAGTCTCTGAGTCAGGAGGGAGGGGCATTCCGGAGGCAGCCACAGCAGCCGAAGTGGGGGACCCCAACACCGGCCTCCATGGTGCTGCGGATGATGGCAGAGGGTGTCCCCAGCCTCCAAGGTGCAGCTGTCCACGGGGACAGGGGGCAGGTGGCTTGCTAGCTCCAGGGGTCAGCGCCCAACTGAGTCTTGGAGAAAGTGGGGACCCAGGGCTGGGGAGCCTGTACACGCAGGGAAAGAATAGCACAGCTCCCAGCCCCACACAGCACCCACAGAGGCTTTTACTCTCTGTTGATTTCTCTTTAATATAATTTTTATTAACTTGTGGCAGGGGCGGTGGTGTGGGCAGAGCCAAGGCGGGGTGCGGAGCCAGGGCAGCCCCAGAGGGTCTGCTCCTACACAGCGCTCCTGCGATTCTGCCCCTGGGACTCTGCCTTGGTGGCTTCATGCCTGGGAAAGGTCAAGGGACAAACATCCCCTGCAAACGCAGGCCGGGCCAGTCCTGGTGGAGGCTCTGGACATGCAGTTTCCTCCCCCCCCACTTCCTCTGTGTCCACAGAGTCGGGGGGGAGCCAGCTGCCAAGGCATGCATGCACAGTGGGATAGCCGGCAGCATTGGTGGAGGCTCTGGATGTGCGGCAGCCCCCACCTCTCTTCCTCCCATGATGTGGAGGGAGGGGGTGACACCAGTGCCAGCCCCCAAAGTGCTGTGGGTAGTGACGGAGGCCGTCCCTGGCCCCCATGGCACTGCTACTCATGGGGGCGGTGGGCAGGGGGCTTGGTGGCTCCCGGGGCCAAGGCCCCAGCGAGCCTCAGAGGCAGCGGGGACCCAGGGTTAGGGAGTAGGGACACACAGGGCAGGAAGGGTGCAGCCCTCGACTGCATGTGCACAGGTACGAGCTGGTGAGCCGTAAGCAGCTAGCTGTGGTAACGCTTGTGACCTGCTGGCACTACGCTGACGCCTCAAGCACCACTTTTTTGGCTATATGCATGCTACACTGCAAGCGCAATCAGTGCTTTTTTGTCGGGGCCAGGGTGAGAAAGTCTGTGCATTCCCACAGTGGCAGCACCCCTGGGGCAGCTCCAACCCCTTCATGNCAGTGGCGCACCGGTGAGGCGCAGCCACTCAGCAGCCCCGGCCTCGCCACTGGGGCTGGGGCGCAAAAAAGTCACCCAGGTGGATCCAACCTAGCCCACGGTCAGGGCCAACCCGGGGGGTCACAAACTCCAATGGCAACAATGCACTAGGAAGCAGGGATGGTGCCTAGGCCGCCACTGGAGCGGTCTCTTCCCAGTGCAAGAAAAGGCAATATGACGGCTGGCAGCAGGGAGGACTGAGAACAGTCTCCCATGCCCACTTGGCCAAGCTCTGCGGAGCGGCTGTGGTGCAGGCTCCTGGAGGCACAGGGGACCCTTAGTGGCCATTTGGGAGACAGCAGGAGGCAGGACCGCAGCAACCCTCGTGGAGGGAGCAGCTCTGGCAGTACAGGGCTCTGGGACCCTCTGGACCTCCAGCCCCGCCTCACTCCACACCCCCTACCTGGCTGGAGGTTTGGGGTCCAACAGGGGCTTGTCTGTGACCAGTGTGGTCCAGGAGGGACCAGGAAGCTGAGGGGACAACCCAGTCTGAGGTCTGACACTGCACTGAGTGAAACCAGCACTGTCCCTCGGAGCCACAGCCCTGTGGCTGCTGGCAGGGACAGCCCGGTCCTGGAAGGACCTGCACCAGGAGCCATCTGGGAGACCACAGGGAACGCTGTGGGATGGGGCCAGAAGACACCCCCTGCACTTTCCTGGTACATCACAGGCCACAGAGCAGTCTTGGGAATGCCCCACAGCTGCTCCTGAACTGAGGAAGGTGAGGTGATGGGTGCAGCTTAATTGCATATTCATGAGCTCATTATCTTCATGGATCACGGGCTTCGAGCAAGGGAAGGAGACCCATGGCTCTGCAAAAGTCAGGGGATGACTGTATATAAAATTATTTATGGTTGAATACTCCTAGAGTCTGGCAGCCAGTAAAATTTCTTTGAGGGAAAAAACCCCAAACCATAGTTCATAACCTCCCCTTGATACTTGTACTGTAATGTTTACTGTGTGCAAGAAAACTGCCATGTAGTTGGTTAAAATATCTCCTTAATATAATTTACCTAGCGATGCTCTTTGAAGAGCTGTGAAGTTCTTCTTTCTCAGCTACTAAATTGTAGATTTATTGCTGTTTCCTGAACAAATCACATAATCATCATAGCTGAATTACAGTAGAAAAGTTGTATTCTTTAATACTTCAGTTTACTTTCATGTGTTTTAGAAATTTGTCATTATCAAGTACTTTTCCAGCTGTCGAATATTCCTGAGCCTCTGCAACCACTACAAAACGTGAAAGATGCTCTGTAAACCTCTCATGAGAAGCAGGTTTAGGCTTTTCCCTTGGTGACCACCTGGCTTCGCAGCTTCATGGCACAATGTGTCCAAAGCTTTTATTCTGCTTTACATATAAGCAGTGCAGCTAATCAATTTCAGGATGTGAATTCACTGTCCTTTTCTAGCAGAAATCACTTTTCTCATCTGAAAGAGCAGAGCAAATGTTCTACCCCAAGTCTGCCAAGAGAAAGACTCACTTAAAAGCCTCAGAACACCTCTACCCTCCAGTTCTTTTCTGGATGTGTACAGTTCTCCACCATGATGGTTTTATACAAATTGCAAATGTAATATGAATTGCCTCTGAGTACAATGTAGCCAAATGCTATTATGTAATTAATTCCAGGTTTTACAAAGAAAGAAATGAGAAAGCACACTGGTTTCAGCACAAAGGTAACACTATTTTGGGTTTCATTTCTGGAATTAAAACAAGCCATAAACTAGTCCTAGTCACTTCAGTCTTTGACCTGTAATTTTCTGATGATGTATGTAACTACAACTAATTGGACTATATTGCAAGTCTGAAAAAGTCAATACTATCCTGTAATTAGAACATCAAAAACAGGGAGGGAGGCAAAAAATACCAGGTATCTTCAGGAAATACAAACTCATATTGAATTATTATCTTGCAATGGTAATGTCTTTTAATACATAAACTTTAAAATTTCACAAAGCCCTTATTAGTATGTAGTTCAAAGCACAGTAACAAAAACCAATGTATGAAAAACAAATAATGATAACTCATATCCACTGATATGAGAAAAAATATACCCACCAGTCAAAAGACGTGGAAACCATAAATCAATGAACCACCAAGTGTGACAGCAAAAAACCCTTGCCCTCTGAATGACAAAGTGAGCAGACTTTAGCTTGGATTATTTTATTTGTTTACTGGCCCTCTACCCTCTCCCAGTACCAACTTCTGTACAGTAAAATGTGTGAGGTATAGATCTAGTGCTGAAAACACTCAGTATTCTTCAAGTGCATAAGTTATTAAATCATCTTATTAGGAAGGAGCAGATGCCCCTAGAAATAGTTCAAATAGCCTCTGAGCTGAGGAGCAGAGGACTACTCTTGCAAACCCATAATGGGAAGATCCTTTATGCTTTATGAAACTACACAAGCTTTTTCAGAAAGTGCAAAACTCACACCTAGTGAAACAGTTTACTCCTGCATATGCAAGAATTGCTGTGAAGAGCTGTGTCATCTCTAACTGAATAAATATCCACGAAACTCACAGAAAGGCCACCACAACATTCAGTACATACTTAAACTTGTTACTTAGGATGCAAAAGT
Source organism: Pitta sordida (assembly GCA_013390025.1). Taxonomy (NCBI): domain Eukaryota; kingdom Metazoa; phylum Chordata; class Aves; order Passeriformes; family Pittidae; genus Pitta; species Pitta sordida. The sequence goes on along the minus strand of WEKX01005731.1, from coordinate 21,817 downwards.
TCATCCTGTCATAGAAAACAAAACATTAATATGAGCTCTGCCTCAGGTTCTGTCTCTTGCAGCTAAGTCTTCTTTACTTTTACTAAATCTTCTTTGTTATTTTGGAAGCCCTAGACACCCTTTATGCCTCAAGAATACAAAACTCTGAAAATACTTAATGCCACCTTGTGGGAATAATACAATTTTGGCCTGGTCTGCTGTGAAAATGTTGGAAACCTCTAGCATACTATGATTGCTTGAACTTCAAGGTCTGTTCTTCCCTTTCTGTGCATACTTAACTCCTACTAATGCCAATGAGAGCTATGTGCATACAACAATGGAGGATTAAACTTCATTGTTTAAGGGGGTGGTATCATCCCTGTGCTGCTTTAAGAAAAAGCCTCAAGGATATTCCAAGTACCATGGGGAGTTAATCTCATTACCCACTATTTACAGCATTTGTGGCAGTGTTTGTGTTTGGTTCATAAGTCAACCATAGGCAACCACCTGGTGCCCTATAACTAGAAAGCTGCTTCCAAAACTCATGCACAGATCAGGCTTTGCTTGGCTGACTGTAAGCTGCTATGGATCTGTTCTCCTGAAATTTTCTCTCCCACTGAGAACATGTTTTTTTTCAATTCCAATATTTTTAAGTAAAAAGCTTTTTAAAGTGATTTTTCACTACACGAATCCTTTCAAAAGTAGAGGGTTTTAAGAATCATGGATTCTAGTTAGGAATTAATGTATTGTGATGCTTTTTAGTGGAAACCTCAAATACGTTCATCTTCTTATCATTTGATCACCTTCATCAAGTACAGTCGGGCCTCCTATACCACAGTACTGCGGGTCTTGCCCCCTATATGTGAAGCCTTCCTTCCGCATAGAATGGCATCTCATTAATATGCAAATTTGCCACGCACCCTCATACCGCCCCCCGGCACTGTTTCGGTACTGTGTTGCTGTGTATCGGTTGCCGCAGTGGTCGTGCCAGGGGCAGGGGAAGTGGCGGACCCACGGCCGTGCTGGGGGGCGAAGTGGCAGAGCCGCTGCTGTGGCCATGCCAGGAGGGGAACTGGCAGAGCCGCCACCATCATGGCTGTGTGTGTTGATTTGCATATTCATGACTAATTGAATACTCAGGCGTGCCAGGTCGCGCATGTGCAGTTGCGAAAAGGGACCTCCTTAATCGCTAAAAAATCATGCAGCAAAGATGTGAAGCCACTATCTAGGGGGCGTGAAGTGGAAGAGGGCCGACTGTACTCTCCAAAAGAATCAGCTGCAGGGCTGATTTTAAGTAGTCTTCCAGACACCCAGTACTGAAAATGAAAACATCCATGAAAGAGAGACTATTACATTGAAAACTGTATGAGATATTTCTTTTATTGTTCAGCATTGTCTTGTCTACATAAGTATTATCGCAGATAAGTATTAAATCTACAAAGGTATTTTTCACTAGGTTTTCTTAGCACATACCAGCAGGGTCATGCTGACCTAGCACACAAATGAGTTTTACTGCAGCTTTGAACAGAAAGGACACAGTCACTAAGCAATTGTTTGCAAATACCAACTGAATACTCAAAAGTGATATAATTATACAGATGACACATCATGCTGTGAAAAAAATTACCCCTGTTCGAGGGATTACTGCATTTATAAAATGTCTTGTACAGCTTTACTTGGAATGCAATACATTGCTTTCATCATTTATTTAGGGATACTGAGAATTCAACTGGCATTGTAATACAGTCAACCCTCTTCCACTTCACACCTCCCATATTGCAGCTTCATATCTTAGTGGTGTGATTTTTCAGCGATTAAGGAGGCCTGTCTCACAACTGTGCCTGCACGACCTGACACGCATGAATATTCAAATCAGGCAATTATGAATATTCAAATCAACCTTCACACCATGCCGCATGGACCATGGGTACACTGCTCTGCCCGTGGCAAGCCACACCCGCCCCAAGGCAGCCACGGTAGTATGGCTCTGGCGAGCCAAGCCAGGCGCACACCACTCCTGCGGCGGCTCTGGTTTGAAGATTTAGAAAATTGTAAATTTAGTGTATAGAAGTGTATAGCATAGAGATTTAGGAATTTTATTGGATTAGTGGAAATTTACTAAATTTCTAGGGAATTTTAGAAAGATTGGTAAACTTTAGAATCCTTCAGAGGGCCTGAGAGCTAAGGCTGAATATTAAAGGTGAAAACACCAGTTCTGTGCCCTCTGAGTAAACAAAATCAAAAGTTAGCCAAAACAAGGGGAAAGGAATTAACAACATGTGAGCCAATTGGTTGAAGGATCCATAGCAAATGACATAATGCTGTAAAATGAATATTCATGAGGCAATTTACATATGGATGAGACAAGGGGTTAAGAAGGAGTGACAACTTGGGGCGGTCCTCTTTTGGCACCTGGCAGTGGCAGGGGGCACTGCTGGCTCTTTCCCCTGGCTCTTAGGCCAAAAATAAACTTTCCTGTAGCGTGCAAACAATTGCCTTGAGTCCTGACTGATTTTCTTCAAATCAGCTCGGTTCCACTCAAGTGCGAGCTGAACTGTCCTCAGCTTGAGCGCAAGCCGCCCCCCACCTGGAGCAAAGTAGCTGCAANATGGACCATGGGTACACTGCTCTGCCCGTGGCAAGCCACACCCGCCCCAAGGCAGCCACGGTAGTATGGCTCTGGCGAGCCAAGCCAGGCGCACACCACTCCTGCGGCGGCTCTGGNGCCGCCCCCCACCTGGAGCAAAGTAGCTGCAAGCAGTTATGAAAGATTTGCACACTCTCAGGTTAGACATGACTAAGACTTTCTTGGGGTAGACCAGACACCACGTCTACCTCGATAATGGATAGACCAGGTCTACCCACTTGGACACTAGGACAGCAACATGGGAGGTTCCTCCTCACCTGTGTCCCTGGCTGAGCAGAAAAAGCTCAGCCGCATTCACAGATGCGAGGGATACAGGCGTCTTCATGACGGTCATGCCCCTGGCAGTGCTGGTGGTTCTGACCAACCCTTTAACCTGTAACAGCAGAAGGGAGGGCAGAAGGCAAAACGGCTTGGCATGGGAGTGAAGCTGACCATCACCGCTTCTCCCCAGCTTGCCGCTGCCCACCCCATCCCTGGTGGGGGGGCAGCCATGGTCCACCTCCCTGGCTTCTGCTGCGGCTATGCATAGACCCACAGCAGCTGCGCAAGGCGAAAGAGCTGGTGGCTGTTTCTTTTTTCGTGGTGGTTTAGTGGGGATTACTGGTTGACGTTCTCTTTCTTGTGTTCAAACATCAGGGAGGCAGCATGCCGCTCCAGAGCAGACTCTCGGGTAGGCTTGTCACTGTCAAAGGGGCTGCATGCAACCACCGCTCAGGGGAGAGGGCTGTGATGCAAGCAAGGCTGTGACACACATGCTGCTGGTATCTTTGGGGCCGGTGTTTTGTTTACATTTTCTTTTTCCGGGACTGCAACCATCCTGAGTGAAGCTTTCAACTTTCTGGCAGGGGTG
>WEKX01005730.1:15026-26964 GCA_013390025.1 Pitta sordida | reverse complement strand
AAATCCCTCTCCATTTCACCACTCTGCAGCCACTCATCCCCCAGCCGATAGCAATGCATGGGGTTGTTACGTCCAAAGTGAAGAACCCAGTACTTTGTCTCATTACATCTCATACTGTTGGAGTCTGCCCATTTCTCTAGTCTATCAAGGTCCCTCTGAAGGGCCCTCCTACCCTCCGGCAGTTCAGCATTTGCCCCCAGCTTGGTATCATCCGCAAACTTGCTGATGATGGACTAAATTCCCTTGTCCATATCGTCAGTATTGCCTCAAAAGAATTAGTTTTCCTAGTTTTTAAACATTTTTAATAGCCACACTTCCACAACTTGAACAGCAAACTTTCTTACAAAGTTTCTTACCAAGAAAACAAAAGGCTTTTTAGAGGTACTACTTATCAAGTCATTAATAAGACTCTTAAGGTATTGAGTGTCAGTCTCTAGGTGACACTGCTTTACTATAATGGGAACGCTCTTTCTGTTGGCTTGAATATTTCTGCCACCATGAGTCTATTACGCTTGGATATAAATTTCAGTCCTACTGATTTACAAAATGCTTTGGGGGAGGGCCAAAATGATCTTACAAAAGGCAGCAATAAGCATGGGGGAACTCTAAACCCAGAAAGAATTACTAAACATCTACTGCATATAATCTAAGGTCAAGAGGAATCTACTTTCTTAACACAGCAGAAAACCCTCACTGGTGCTTTATACTCATGTGCTCTGGGTTTTCGGGTAGTGATACAAATAAAGTTCTGTTCCGAGCTGACTAGAAGTTGTGTATTTCATTTCAGAAATACAACACATACGGTTTAGGTGGTTTTGACAGCATCAGTGAGATTGCAGTGTTTAAATAGCAAAAATCCACTGCTATAATGCTTCCAAATGGAGTGGCCAGTAGGTCAAGACAGGTTATCCTTCCCCTGTATTCGGCACTGGTTAGACTGCACCTTGAGTATTGTATCCAGTTCTGGGCCCCTCAGTTCAAGAAAGATGTTGAGGTGTTGGAATGAGTTCAGAGAAGGGCAAGCAGCAACTGCAGAACAACCATGACATTGGATCTAGTCANATATACATTTGTAAGAAAACAAGGCCCCCAGAGTGCCAGGGTAACTCTGGAGAACAGGAGAGGCAGAGCTGTGAATCTTCCCTCCACTGCACCACGAGGGCAGAATTATTTTTGCTGCAATTCCTTTTTGCTGGATACTCCACGGGAAGTATTCCTATTTAATAATGATCCACTCAGCATTATTCATTTCTCATCCACTGCTGCAAAATAAAGTGATGCCCACCCTTGTGCCTCGACCAGAATTACAGCCCCTCCTTTTAAAATAACTCCAGACCCTCACAGAGGATGAAACCTTATCATCAGACCCAGAAAGGTACCAAAGGCCAACAGCTCATTGTTCTTGTAGGACAAAACTCAGCATCAGCAACTTTGTCATACCAAAAGAATGAGAAAAGAGAAACAATGAGACCCTTGCTATTAATTTTTCCAACTCCTCCAAGGCAGGATAATTAAAAGCCTGAGTAATTTGCGCTTGACCTCTCTCACCACCTCAAACCTGTTTTCCATCTCACCACATTTTTAACTTGCTCTTGGAACTTGGAAGCTCTTGGAATCCCCCCGAAGGCAGTTGGGTGAGTGATCAGTGATTCCTTGAGTTCCACAGGAGGATTTTTGGGGAGCTGCTCCTCGGCCTCAGGGCCAGCAGGACAAGGGAAGTTCCCCTTCCCCTGGTCAGGCCACACCTGGAGTGCTGTGTCCAGTTCTGGGCTCCTCAGTTCAAGAAAGATGTTGAGGTGTTGGAATGAGTTCAGAGAAGGGCAACTAGGATGGTAAAGGGGCTTGAAGATAAGCCCTATGAGGAGAGGCTGAAGGAGCTGGGTCTGTTTAGCCTAGAAAAGAGAAGGCTCAGGGGTGACCTTATTGCTGTCTATAACTATCTAAAAGGAGGTTGTAGTCAGGCGGGGGCTGGTCTTTTTTCCTTGGTGTCTGGAGACAGGACAAGAGGTCACAGTCTTAAGCTTCAGCAGGGAAAGTTTAGACTTGATATAAGAAAAGGTTTTTTACTGAAAGAGTGATATGGATTTGGAATGGGCTTCCCACAGAGGTGGTTGACTCGCCAACCCTGGAGGTGTTTAAAGGTAGGCTGGATGAGGTGTTGAGTGATATGATTTAGATGTACATGCTAGGTTAGCTGGACTATAGGTTGGACTAGATGATCTTTGAGGTCCTTTCCAGCCTTATCGGTACTGTGAATACTGTGAACTCTCACAGAACCATAAAATAAGAATCACTGAGAAAATTTATCACTGAGAAAAATGAGTCATGAGAAACATTGCTGACAAAATAGATTATTTTAAAATTCAGTATACTTTTAAATCATCACTCATTGTAACTCTCATCTTATTTCCCTTTTGAAACCATATAACTGTGCTATGTTTGCAGTCTGTAGATACACACATTGCAGAATTGCAGCAAGTACACTTCATGGCAGCTCCTCAGTCTCTTGTAAAGCTCCCTGACAGTAAATTAAATACATCTTCATGGTCCACCTTTGAACTGGTTTTACTTCATAATTATTAATAATTCTCCATCTGGCAACTAAAAGAAGACATATTAGTTAATAACAAAAACATATTTTTTCTGAAGTTCTCACTAAAAATAAATTTACCTCTTAGTCTCCGTTTCGTTATGGATCTTCAAGAGAGGAAAAATCTGGCATCTCTACCTCAAACTACTCATTTTGGAAGTCGATGTGATTCAGCCATGTGTCCTTTCTGTAGTGACCCCGACTTGGCTCAAGAGGTCACTAGCACACAGCACGAGCTGCGTTTCCTCTGCGGGCTGAGCTGGGGAGGGGCGCAGCGCCCTTCGATGAGCGCTGTGGAGTCAAGAGACCAAAAACTAAGGATCGTTTACTGATTAAGAGACTGCAAACACTTGAGCGCTGTTTGGGTGAGACTCCAAAGTCTTTGAATCCTGGGGAAAGGAGGGGGTTCTTTCCTTTAAAAGATGAGAAATCCTCCAGGAAAATCTGTAGTGAATCCTATCTATAATAACAGTTGTTGGGAACTTCTAAATAGTTTTAACAGTATTACCTAAGCATATCTCTTTCCTTCTTTCTGGAGCTGAAAGGGAGTTTTATGGTACATACATCCTAAATATATAAAGTAAATAGTTAATATGATGCAGTGAAAAAAGGTGAGCCTGTTTAAAGCCACCAACATAATTGCAGAGCAAGTGGAGAATGTCTTCTGTTTGTGCCACTTTCAGAAAAGTTTTCTGTAAATGGGTGTTATATGGTTTAAAAGAAAAAAAAGCACCAATTATACTAGTTAACCATTCTCTTGTATTTTAGTAATGAAAATAATCCGAGTTTCTAAAGCACTTCACTTACACAACTGTTTCATTAGACTAGATTTCTGGTTTGTAATACCTGTGGGAAAAATCTCTGGAGCATAAGAATGTGCGTTTGAAATACTGTTTTCTGAAGAAACTGGCCATAGGAAAAAGAGTAAAAGATATTCTTTTGTCAAGACTTCTGAATAGGTAGAAAGCAGAAATGAATATTATTTGTATCAGCAAAAGAAGGCCTGTAGAGCAAGCAAACCTGGTGTGTGAGGTGTAAGAGTTGACACATGCAGAACTTATTGAAAAGGAGATGCAGAAAAGGGCAAGAGTTAGGGCTACCATAGTCTGTACACCTGCATATAGACATAAAATCTGCAAAATCCAGACTTTCTCTTCTGATTTTTCTCAGAAAAACCAGTTTCAATAATAAGAAGCCATAGTTTCTAAAGTCATGATGAAGTAACCGTAGTTTAACAGTGACAAGAAAAGCAAAAAAGTTATTTTGCCCAGCAGTCAAAAAATTGTCCAGCTTAGTAATAAGCACAGCTGATATTTAGGCAACATCAAACACTGGTGGCCATGAGATCATCCAAGTGGTCTACACCAGAGCAAAAGGCCTTCAAAGGAGACTACTTAGGCATTTCTGATCTTATAGCATATTATTGTTTTTCTATGCCTCACGTTTTATCCTGGATTCAAATAATCTTTATCATTTGCTTTCTTCCCTTTTCATGGAGATTTCTATATGTCCTTATCTCTTCTGCAGAAAAACCCTGTTCAGGTTTTTTTTCCTTTCTCCCGTTTGTATGAAGGAGGGAGTGAGTGAGCGGCTGTTGGTGGGTCTCTGGCATCCAGCCAGAGGCAAACCACAGCACCATCAAATCTAGTGTAAGGACAAAGTGTCAATATGAAGGTTATTTGACTAGGAAAGCCTCTTAAATGTTAAGTTCCTTGGATGCTCATAGCTGCACACAGCTGAAAGTAAAACAATAAGTGTTATGGTTTGAGTGACAAAACTTGACCAAAGTAGCTTTTTTCTAGAAGTGGAAAATAAATAAACTTTGACAGAAGAACTTACAACTAGAATCCTAGGGTTGAAATCCAGAATAAAATAATCAGTTAAATTTCAAGAATGACTACATTTTTTTCAAAATTCAATGTCTAACCTACTAGTTCTACTAGCAGGACATTAGGTATCTTACAATGAATATTTTGTCACTGATCAGAATAGTTTTTACATTTCTGAGCAGCCCACATCTCAATGTAAGACAGCAAAGTATGTAGTGGTTTGAAAATTCTAGGATTTCTGTTTCCTAAAGAAGTCTAAAAAACAGAAAATATAAGTTGGAACAGGTATATTCTATGTTACTCTCAAAACCATTCTATCAGTCAGTAACTGTCCTCCAAAGTGCATCAGCAGCGCAGAACTTAAAATACCCATGTTAGCAGTAGGCTAGCTAAAGTAAATGCCAGCTGAGAATGACTTAGACCTCTTCAGTATTTGCCTCACCACCTAAATGTTTAATTGCTTCTCAAGTCTGCCCTGAGCTGTAAGCCATGATTGAAGTATTTTCCAAGGTCTGCCCTTAGCTGTAAACTATGATTAGAGTATTTACGGATATTCACACAGATTCTGTAGCACAAGAGGTATTGAAATGTTTTGTGCAAAATATGTTCTCTTCCTTCATCGACAGCAAATTAACACAAAAACCCAAAACAAAATAAAAAATAAGTGCCTCTCCACATACTACATAGCAAGAACAGGGATTCTTTGCTTTAAGGAGTCTATTTGTGCTCATTATAACCCTTTTCATTGCATAAGTTTTCTTTGTCTAGATTTTACTGTAACAAATAGCCCAAATCCCTACCTGGAAACATGTAATCCCAAACTATTCTTAGAAAATAAATGGTACAATACTTAAAATTAATATAAAATATATAAAAATATAAAATTAATATAAAATATACGACTACCTTGACTTCTATACCTTAAAAAAACTTACAGTTTTACAGCCTCTAAAGGCTTTGAAGTCTAAAAACAAGCAATACACTATGTCAGAACGATAGTCTTACCACCAGGCACAGTTGCAAAGAAAATTGAACATCAGATTAAGTAATGCTTAACACAAATCTACGCAACTGGGTAAAACTCCAGGTGTACGGGACAACAGTGACTGAACGATCCAAACAGCAGTTGGTAGATTTTTAAGACTTGGGAATGTAAGAGGTGTCACAGATGTTAGTTTCTGCTTCTTTACTAGGCACGATTTGAGGTAGGAGATTCTGTAGTTTAGACATAACATTTTGTTTTGTTTCTTGAAGTCTTTTATGAGGTAAAATTTGTAGTTGCAGTGAAACACCAGCGCCTTGGTGGGAGACAGAGATGTTCTCTTATTGTATAATTTTTCTATTAAGGCTTTATCAAATATGAGCATTTATTTATGTATATGTGGTAATGGAACATATTTGACAATTCTAGGTGTCCTAAGTTCACAAAAACCTGTTTCTTGACTGTGTGCCTTGCTTTCTTGTATAAACTCTTTAATAGTCATATTCATATTTATGTTATTCAAGATGGAAACTTTACTGAAGCTATTTTATGATGAACTTGTTTAAAGTATTTGTTAATTCCATTCTTGTTTGCTCTCCCAAGACTGAGGAAGAGCCCAAGACCAAAATTTGCTTTCAAACAATTAGATGCTTAACGCGTGTTATCAGACAGATTTTACTAAACTATAAGCATTATGTTAGCTACAGTGGTTGCAGAAATGATTCATAGAAGATAAAAAGGATTAGTATGTACTCTGTGTGGCAGGAAAGAGCTCCTGTGACTTGAAAATTGTTTACAGCCACATATATTACTCTTATACAGTAAAAATCAAATCTTGTATTGAGTTTTGAGATGATTCTTACCTGATTACAATAATGCAATATTTTACAGTAAGAATTGATATAAACTACTTCCACACTTTATTCAATAGTTTCTGTTCCATTATTTCAGTGTTGTTATAATTGTTTATTAATGTTAAAACAGTGCAACAGGAAGTAGTCATTCTTTCTTATTATGCAACCTTTTGTAAATAATAAATGTTTCCAGAATATCTTGTATTTATTTTCTAAGGGTGGTAATTAGTTAGTTGCTAAATTGCTCACAAATATGAACACTTTTCTTTTATTCTCCCCATAGTCTGACAGTTTTTTCTATTAAAATATTTTCTCTATAAGCACGCTTTCATACAGAAATCTGCAGTAGTCCTCTGCTAATCTTCTCAGAGTCCCACTAATCCATCTTTTTACTAGTCTGCAAAAAGATGGTGCTCATTCAGAATGTACCTAGAGCATTCCTTAGGTCAAAAATATTCTGCTTGTAAATCTGGATGTTCTTCTGTGTATGGAGGGAGCATTGACAATCATCTGAGAATATAAAGATTAAATGGCAAAATGTTGTTAGCCATTTTAATCTGGTAGTAGGTTCATTCCAGAAATCTAATCAGCAGTAATATGTTGTCATTATTTTATTTACATTAAAATTAATATAAAATATCTATAGATATCAAAATGATATGTCAGCATCCTCAATATTTTTCATCACAATAATATTTTTTCTTACTCTTTATAATGCCTTCTTCACTTCATAGATATTTGTGGTTGATGTCATAATTCTTTTAACCCATCTTCCCTTCTAATTTATTTCCTTTTATGCTCTCTGTTCATTGGACCATGCCATATCATTCTTATGTCTTTTATCTGTTTGCTTGTGCTGATTTTGAGATAAGACCTGCCAATCTCTAGGCATCCCTGTAGTTTCAATTTTCTTTCAGAGCAGATCTGGAGTGTTGAAGGTCATCTCAGTGACTTGTGAAACTGCTCCTTAGTTCTGTTTGCCTTAGAACAGTGCTCTGGCACAGGAAGGGGATGCTGGTCGACGGCTGGATGAACATGAGCCAACAATGTGGCCAGGTGGCCAAGAGGGCTGATGGCATCCTGGCCTGTATCAGGAATAGTGTGGCTAGCAGAACTAAGGAAGTGATTCTTCCACTGTGCTCAGCATTGGTGAGGCTGCGCCTTGAATGCTGTGTCCAGTTCTGGACCCCTCAGTTTAAGAAAGATGTTGAGATACTCGAACATATCCNGAAATCTAATCAGCAGTAATATGTTGTCATTATTTTATTTACATTAAAATTAATATAAAATATCTATAGATATCAAAATGATATGTCAGCATCCTCAATATTTTTCATCACAATAATATTTTTTCTTACTCTTTATAATGCCTTCTTCACTTCATAGATATTTGTGGTTGATGTCATAATTCTTTTAACCCATCTTCCCTTCTAATTTATTTCCTTTTATGCTCTCTGTTCATTGGACCATGCCATATCATTCTTATGTCTTTTATCTGTTTGCTTGTGCTGATTTTGAGATAAGACCTGCCAATCTCTAGGCATCCCTGTAGTTTCAATTTTCTTTCAGAGCAGATCTGGAGTGTTGAAGGTCATCTCAGTGACTTGTGAAACTGCTCCTTAGTTCTGTTTGCCTTAGAACAGTGCTCTGGCACAGGAAGGGGATGCTGGTCGACGGCTGGATGAACATGAGCCAACAATGTGGCCAGGTGGCCAAGAGGGCTGATGGCATCCTGGCCTGTATCAGGAATAGTGTGGCTAGCAGAACTAAGGAAGTGATTCTTCCACTGTGCTCAGCATTGGTGAGGCTGCGCCTTGAATGCTGTGTCCAGTTCTGGACCCCTCAGTTTAAGAAAGATGTTGAGATACTCGAACATATCCAGAGAAGGGCAACAAGGATCTTAAAGAGACTTAAAGAGACAGAAGCTCTATGAAGAGTGGCTGAGGGAGCTGAGGTCTTTGCCTGGAGAAGAGGAGGCTCAGGAGAGACCTTTTCGCTCTCTGCAACTACCTGAAAGGAGGTTGTATTCAATTACAGGTCAGTTTTTCTCTCAGGCAACCAGCAACAGAATGAGAGGACACATTGACAAGCTGTACCAGTGGAAGTTTAGGCTGGATATTAGGAAAAAAATTCTTCATGGAAAGAGTGAGCAGGCATTGGAATGGGCTGCCCAGGGAGGTGGCTGAGTCACCACCCCTGGAAGTGTTCAAAAAGAGACTGGATGTGACACTTAGTACCTTGGTTTTGTTGATGAGGTGGTGTTAGGTAATAGGTTTGACTTGATGATCTCAAAGGTCTTTTCCAACCTAGTAAGCAATTCTGCAATTCACCACATAGAAGGCTCTGTATTACATGATACGTACATACATATACGGATTTTTATGTCTCTCAAACTATGCTTATACTTAGGTCAGCATCAGAAAGGAAATTTGGAAAGAAAAAACTTGAGTGCAAAAATCCTTGTTCTCTTTGTACGGTGTATTTTCCCCAACAATGCTTATGAATCTCTGCCTTTAGAAGGAATTATTCTTCAGGTGTTAATTTAGGGAGATCTTGAACCATCACTAAGAAGCAGTATAATATAATCCAAACTAGGATGCTGAACTCAATTTTTGTAATACGTATGTATCTCCCATTCACTACAGATAGCATTTGTTTGTTACAGTCTTTATTGTAAATTAATCCAATAGTAAATAGATCTGAATACTTCAATCTTTTTTCTCTTAAGAAAATAAAGATGGAAAACTTAATTCTCTTTTCATGATTTTTTTTGAAATGTTGGTACAGAGATCTTGTACAATGAAGAGTGAGGGAAAACACTTGTAGCTTTACGGAGGTAAATGTTACATTATGTTCTTTGCCTTTTTTCCAAAATTGCCTCTAGTGAGGGCTTTCAAGTTTAATTAGAGAAGGTTGGGACAAAAAGAGGATTGATTCTGTCTGAGCTTCCTCAGGCTTGCCATATCGCCAGAAGGAATCTATAAAAGCCTATTTTCCACAAAACCCAGGAAAGGTAATTTTGGGGAACACTACCTATAAAGTAAGTAGGTGGAGATAGTTACTTAACTGGGGAATTGTTACAGATGCCAGGCAATTCTAGAACGCACTACTGACTGCAAATTCAGAGGATGGTGATTCAGAATTTCAGTCTAGAATTTCTGTTCTCAGAGGTTTTTTATATCGTTGACTACAGCTCCCCTTCCTTTAAAAACAAACAAAACCCCCAAACAAAAACAAAGAAGAAGAAAACCCATAACCTAAACCACACCATAAAAGAGGTTCACGGGTTCACAGGTTATTCCCAGTTGGAAGGGACCCACAAGGTTAACTTAACCTCCTTGAATGGAGGAAACACCACTGTTGCTTTAATACAGATAAGTGGCAACCTGAAAATCAGATGCATGTGACCTTACATAGTATGATATTACAGCCAAAGTCACACCAGAGCTCAGGACTGGCATAAAACCCACAGGAAATTCCTATATAAACTGTTGCAGAAACCAGCTTTCAATTAAGGCCTTCCTACTTTAATAGTTACAGCAGGTACAATACTTTTTATTCCTTCACAGCTTTTGTCCTCAGGACTGTTTGTTAGGGCTAGGTATATTACAAGGGGAACAGGAAAAGAGTTCGGTGTTGAGATGGAAGTGAACATTGCTGCCCCAAGAAACATCACTAGATTGAATGCGTGCAATGCTGTCCATAATTTTTCTGCTTCAGGAAAGATCATTGTAGTGTATTATATGCAAATTTAAATTTTAGACCCTTTGGAAAATGAATCACCCTATATTCTAATATCCTCTCAGTTTAGAAAGAATTTGACTAGGTTTCTTCATACTTAGTTCAGAATTCAGAGCAATTCTATGGGTTCTAGGGTGCAAATAAAAATTTTTATTGCAGTAAATGGAAATTTTCAGAAGCACAATTTGCTGCTCAAGTCCAATTTTCGCTCTGGTTTTGTTGAACAAATGTATGGTTAAGACAACTCTGCACATGATAGACCAAAGAGAATAGCCAGGAGAATATTGTTTTTCCAGTCCTTTAGTTCCTCTCCCTCCCTGTCCTTTACTTAATTGCTCTAATTGTTCTGAATTGCTCTTAATTAGAGCTTTTAAGATCTAATTTGGTATTCAGGTAATCTTTGGAAAAATATCAGTTCCTCACCTTTTTTGTGGAAAAGACATTGTGACAGTTGGGTTGAAGGGGGCAGTCATATATTTTTATTTTGTTAATGTAAATCTAAGCATTATCTAAGAGTGGATTAATACGTAATTTATGGAATGAATATCCAAAATCACGGGGAATCACACTAAGAAATGAGAGACAATCTACAAAAGGCACACTTGCCAAAAATCTTCTTTGTGTTCTTTGATTCCCTTCTGTGTTTTGAATACCTTGATAGCAGAACTGAAGTTCTTTTTATCTACGATGTTAATTTTCTCCTACAGCAAGTTATTCAACCTAGACTATCAGTTCTTCATTTTCAAGTGAGTAAGAGAACTTTTGTGAAACCAAAATTCAACTCTGTTTTACAGGAAAGTCCCATGCTTAGTTAATTTTCGTGGTGTACTTGTTATGAATCTCCCAACCTGAAACCTGACTCAGTGATTCAATGTTGTATTAGGGTTTATACACCGACAAGAGGCATGGGGCAAACAGAAACATAATAGTCTAGAAACAGAATTCTTCACATCAGTTGAAGTTGTGTTTACACCCAGTTTACATGATATTCTATTAAGATTTCTAGTCAGCAAGAGTTTTGAGAAATAAACTGAAGGCAAAAAACCTTGTTCTATAAATATGTTGCCCTTTGCTGTGGTAAGAAGCACAGGGCTATTTCTACGGTACTTAGAACAATTTATCTAGATTACTGCAATTCAAAATTAAATGTCTGCATTTAATATTTACTGAAATTTGCATAGTGGTGTCTGACAGTACTGTCCTGCACTTTTGGCAGCTTATCTGTCCTTTCTCATGAAGAGTACTGCAAAAGCTTCATTAGATAAGGAATTTCAAGGGTGAAATAAGCAATTTGTGATTCCATAGAAAGTCTTTCCACTTCTTGGAATTCTTGGAATGCAAATCTCTGACAGTGGGGGATATAAGGAACCAACTGTGGATGGATCTTCCTATATATGACTAAGGCATACTGTGAATTGACAGTGCAAGAAAACTGCAGTACATACATGCAAACACACAGTTTATGGGTGCAATGAAAGAGCTGAAGAAACAGACTCTATTTAGGAATGCCAGAGAGAGGCCTGAGGCACTGCCCTTAGGAATTTTCTTTTTGCTAGGTCAATCTAGTTTGACACCTCTTTAAGGACTCCCATTGCTGTCATCAAAAATCTTATCTTGTGCTCATAAGTAATGAAACTGAGGTGCAGAGTTTACTGAGAGCAGATTTAAAAGGAGTGCCACAATCTTTTGTCCCAATCACACCCTTCATATTGTCTTTCAATCAAAATATACTTTACTTATTTTTACTTATTAAACTTCAAGTAGAACATTGTAGGGAGGATGTCATGACAATCACATACAAGAGAACAGATGAAGTTCCTAGTGTTTTATTGTATATTTTTATTTATATTACTAATGGGAAATTGTGCTTTAGAAATTTATTTTAGTAATTTGCCTAAAAAAATTAAGGTGTGGGGGTTTTATGGACGAATATTTAACACTG
>WEKX01005730.1:0-12372 GCA_013390025.1 Pitta sordida | reverse complement strand
GGCTAAAGGGAAAGGGAGGAAGAGAATTTCTGAGGCTTCTAAAATATTGCAGGCATCTGGTATTCTTCTAAAATTAAACTTTCTTGCATAAGCTGAAGCAGGATAGCTTCAGTTATAAGATCAATTAAATTAGTTGTTCTTAGGCTGGGTAGAGATACCTTTCTGACAGAAGCAGTGCTTCTAAATAATAGCTCTCTGAAAATTTTAAGTTATTCTTGATATCACTAGTTATTCAGGGGTTGGTGGGGAGAGGAGGAAAGGTCACTATTTCACTACTGTCTGTAATGCAAGGTCCTGTACTAAAGAATTCACTTAAACTTAAGGTTCTGAATAAATAGAAAAGCATCCTATGTAGAAAAGGACTCGATTGCAAAGGGATTTGTTTAAAGCCAATGATAAGTCTTCAGTCATATTTTGAAATGCTCACGAGTGTCTAGTTCTCCAATTTGTTAGTTAAGTAGAGCAAGAAGTTGCATACTAAGTTGATTTTGAAGCCCATCAGCATTTAATGAGAGCAAGTCAGGGACAGAAATACTCCTGACTGTTATTTCAGTATTCTAACAATCTGTTCATACTTCTAAGCTCAAAAAAGCAAGCACATTGCACAATCAGTTTCAGTTTCAAAATACGCTTAATCATAAAGGTGGTGCAGTGAACAGGAAACTAGGAGACTGATTTCAAGAGTCAGACAAATTAATGTACTTTCCACTTATTTCTCAAGTCTTAAACTCTTGTAATGTAGCATGGGCATCAGTGAGAGATAAATGAAAGGCAGGAGAAGCTAGTTAACAGAAAAGAACTTTGCCTTCTATCTGGTGTAATCAGGTTACAGAAATAAATAAATCTGTAGGACAACACACCTCAGGAGATCCCTTGGCTACACATTCTCTTCACAGAACACAAAGATATCCCAAGATGCAAGAAAAGCAAATATCATCGGGGATGTAAGCATAAGACATAGTTTAGTGGCTGATACTTGGTGTGTGCAAAAATATGATTACTATTATTATTACTATTGTTTCTCCTAATCTCGTGGAAGTGTTGCAGTTTTCACATGACTTGTGTTTTACTGCATTTCTGTAGTTCTACTGCACCTCAGCTATAGCAACCTCTGTGGTGCAGACCTTCATAAAGTCACTCTGTTATAGAGAGTGGCTATGACAGTGGTGGTTATAAACAGAGAATCATATCCCATTCCAGAGCTACCATTAGAGTTCNTGTTTTAATAAGGATCTTTATTACAAGTGAACAGCAACATACTGGGAAATATACTGGAGAAGAGCATATATTATTCATGACTGTAGTACAAATGTACCATAAAGTCAAACATGAAAATACCATACTTGCAGTATTTCAGTTAACAGAACTGACCCTTGACATAGTCAGTGTCANTTATTCTGCTGTTTGTTAGCAATCTGTGTGTACTTGCTGACATCTGTTCTGTACATACAAACAGGTATTTCAGAATCAAAGGTGATAGTATATCATGCTTTCACAACACACCGTATCTCTCATGCAAACCTCCGCATTGGCTACCTGATGATCAAAGCCCTCATTACTTCCAGTAGGACATATTGCAGATGCACTGTGTAACTTCAGTAAGCCCAGCAAGTTCTGTAGGGATTTTCTTGCCTTGATTTGAAGACAAGTATCTTCTTTTTTTTTGTTAGTTTTCCACAGAAACCAGGAGAGGAACTTGATGTCAGAAAAACAGTTTGAAAATAATTCTTGCAAGTTTTAAAAATATATCTGAATGTTTTTTATTATATGCATGTAGTTATACTTTTTCCATAAATACCTGTTTTGGTATGTCTATTTTGTATTGAGAGAAATAAAACTATCTTTTCACTTTATATTTTAATCCCTTTCACTTTTCTAATTTTATGTTTCATGGAACCTTATAGCCTGAGAACCCTTTGAGAGTAGTCATCATAGATCTAATCAAATACTTCTGTTATTTAGCACAGCATAAAGGCAAAATGAAGAAATGCTGAGATTCAATGATGTTTTTCTTCAGAGTAGCTACTTTAAAATACCAATGGAAAAAATGTTGATCTGTGTTAGGGCCAAATATTGGCTAGAAAGGAAGTATTTTGATTACATTGTAATAGTATGAAATATAGCCTAAATAATGAAAGGCAAAAGGATATGGTCTTTTACTATATAATCTCTTTGGCCATCAGCCAGAACAGGAAATTTTCTCTGGGAGAGTGAAGGTATCAAGTGACTTGAANTACTGAGTGAATTGGTTCACTTTTTCTGAAGTGGTGAGACCATTTTTTTGTGGTAAGAACATTGTATAAATCTACATAGAACCAAGGCAGGGGAGGGAGTGGGGGGAAGAGGAAGGCTGTAGATAGTTGGAGGGGTTTGAAATCAACCTTGAAAAGATTTTGGTTACTGATGGATTTTTCAAAGAGCTGTTCAGAAAAAGGTGCACTGCTGAAATTTGCATAGTGAAATACGATTTTGCTCCAGACAAGTGCAAATTGTTGACCGATATTCTACCTGTAGAGGCAAAGCCATCACAGTATACAATAAGCAACTCTTGTTTCAGAAGGTGCACTTCAGATTATAATGCTTTTGAAATGCCATTACCTGAATTGTGATAGTGATTATTTCTTGTCTCGGGGAACAATTGAACAATCATGGTAACTTGGAAAGGCATGAGGAGGATCTAGTGGATGGGGGGAGTTAAGATTTATATACAACCATTCTCTTCCATCAAGGCAGCCTGATCCTATCTCTTGCTCGAGTAGGATGGATGTTGCAACAGAAAGTGTTTTGAAGGAAGTGTGAGATTCTTTCTTTTTTCTCAGTCCCATGCAGGAATTCTTCCATGAATAGAATGGGAGAATCATCACCAGTCATATTAGTGCTGCATGCATTCTGGTTCATAATTCCGGATACTGTAATCACAACACATCATAAATTATTTGTTTGGGGGCATCCACACCTCCCTTAATTGTTCCTATCCTTTGAAGACCTACTGATTACACCTGCATTATCCTTCAACTTCAAAAATCCCAACCAATTAAAAGGTTCTGGGAAGGATTTTGTGACTGCTAAGGGTGTGGGATTTTTAGGTTTTTTTCTTTTAAGAGAGGAATGAACAGAAAATTAGATGTCTTGTTTGCCTGAATTAAAACAAAAAAAATTCTGCCCAGTATTATCCTGCCAGTTCTTTAGGGCATATTTAAAATTTGATAAAGGGCAACCTTTGTGCTAGAGATGTGCCTTTTGCCACTCCTATGAAAATCCATCCAGAGCTGGCCAAGTTGCAACCTGCAGTTCTTTCTGGATGTATATGTGGTTCTCTGATGGAGGAATTTTGCCCTAAAGCAAAGATTATGTTTATACTGGCTATGTTCATCTTGGATCTCAATCCAAGCAGTTTAAAGCCTTTATGAGCTGGTGGATTTCTGTGCTCTCCATTAGGCTAGAGAGACTGGGACAGTTTGAAGAGAAGCTTTGGCCAGAAGTGTAGGGAATGCTTAGGATTAGCACGGAATGACATAAGAGGCCACTCTCAAGATCTGCGAACAAGCTGGGAACTGGCCAGACTAAAGCCCTTGAAACTGGTGCAGTGGGGAAGAACAGACTGCATAGTTAAGAAGGCTGAAACGGTGATTCAGTCAGTCTAGAAGGCAGGAGATGGAAAACAAAGGAAACTAAATGAGAAATCAGAGTAACACTGGGCCTGTGCTAAGAAATGTGAAGTACATGGTTTAGTGTTGCCTAGAGAGAAAGTTATAGATACAGGAGGCATGTGACTAGGATGAATGAGGACAACAGCATTCAACTATCTTGCTTGATATTTCGTAAGTCAGAATTTTTCATGGTAGACTAAACATTCTGATGCAATTCCATATCTTTTGCTGATACTGTATAATAGAACTTACCTCATTGGCTTGTTCTAAGAAATATAAAAATGCTTTCAATTATAAATAATTGAATTGAATAATTGAGGTTCTAACGTCAAGGACTCATAATGTCAAAAACAGAGTTTCACTCAAACAATATACTAAAGTATATAATTATGTAATCACATTCCCCTGTCCCTCCCCTCCATGATCTTATTCATCAGATACATTAGAGGGGTAAAATCAAGAAAATAATTTTATAGTATTCTTAGCTATTTTTTTGCTGGAGTTGGAAAACATAGGTAATGAATGAATACGAAAAATTAAGCACATTATTCAAGGTACTAAAGTCAGTGTTTTCATCTGCAAATGAAAGTAATACAAATTCTGCTCTGAATATTTCCAGCATTATATATCTCTGAAACAAAAAAGCTTCAAAATATTTCAAATTGTATTTTGCAATCCTACTTGCAAAGCAGTGATAACACCTTTTATCTCACTGTTAATTCTGAACAGAAAAATGTTGCTTATGAAGTATTCATGTAGTGGGAAATAAAAAAAGACCACAAATATTAATAATTGTCTTAAAAGTAGATAGGCATTGTATAGTAAAGAAATCCAAATGTTGTTTGATGAAGTCAACTTTATGAAAGAGATGTAACAGAAATGGGTATGAAAATATAAATTTGAGGACAAATGGAAGGAGAAGTTCCTTTCAGTCTCTCAGATCTTTACACTTACCTGGTAACAAACAGTCCCATCCTTTATTCTCCCAACACCTGTATCTGCCCAGTTATTTCTCTCCAGGTTATATATTTGCTATTTGGCACTTCCTAACATCTGAGTGCTTAACTTCTTAGCAACGCTTTTTAACGTACGAGGCTTGTATGCAATGTCTTTTCCTTTCAAATATAATACTGAAAGCTCAGAACCCTCAGTCATTATTCATGAGATGCACGAAAATCAGGTTGTCAGATATATAGCTGCCCTAGCTGACTTTAAAAAAAGGTAATAAATTGTAAAACTATTTGAGAATTATTATTTAACCTGTGGGTTGAAAATATTAAAATACTCAAAAAAATTCTTGTACCCTTTGAAAAAAACATGAGGAATTCTTCAAGCACATAAAAATGACAGTTTTACCTGTGGGGAGTATTTTATCAACACATTTTATTCAAACAATGCCCATTCTTATCAACCAGAACCAGGTTCAGTCTTGTTAATGGGATGAATTTGCAATGACTTCTGTCTACATAGTAACCAGCAAATATTGTTCATGGGTCTGGAGTGGGAATGAGAGGAGGGGCACATTAAGGCAGCTTTACTCATGCCAATAGCACTGTACTGAAATTCCTCCTCCTGGCAACCCCCTCCCCATTTCATGAATGTAAACAATTTTAGAGTATGGTCTCATCTAAAAAGTGTAAACACTTGGTACTTTTATGACAAGAAAGTATTACTGATTCATCATGAAGAATTTAACTAGGAAGCATTTAATTTTCTGTTATTAATGACCTGAAAACAATAAACATAATTATAATAACTTATTCTTAATATCAGTAAGAATTTGTATGTGCAGTATTTAGTGTGTTATTTAAAGTCCTCATTGTCTTCAAATGCTCTTGGTGGAACTGCAGTCAGCTGCCATTTATTTTTCATAAACAAGCAGTGACTAGGGAAAAAAAGTTCTTCACTACCTTTATCTATAAGCTTTTAGCATCTGCCACTTATAATGCCTCTTTTAGTTCTTCGTTTTGTTGCCAAAATGCCTTTACTCCACTCTGAGTAGAAGAACAAACTGTGAAATACTATATTGCCTGCTATTTTCTTAATTTGGAATATCCTTCTTGATAAAGGATATACTTAAAACACCCGAAGAGATGAACTATATAAGTCAGAAAGTATTTGGAATGTTAAACATGGGATATCTATTGTTAAATGGTGTTTTCTATGAAAGTACAATTCCTACTATAGAGATTTTCCCCTTCATTTCAGTTTAAATCCAGTATTTTGAGTATAAGTTGTAATAGGTTTATATTCCACCAGTGAATAGGATGAATAATAATATAATTATTGCCTATATGTTAAGGAATATAGGTTTTAACTCCTAATTAATCATAAACAACTAATTAATCAGAAAATGCTTTTACAATAATGTAAAGATAAAAGAGAAAGAGCTTTGAGGCTAATAGGGAAAATGCTACCTTTACTTGTCATTTAATTTTGCTTTTAGGAATGGAGTTATCTTATGTTTTAAGGATAGTATTTCTGAGTTGAGGGGAGGGGTGAGATGAGAGTATATGTGCTAATAGTAGTAACAAATGTACAGTAATTTCAAATGTACAGAGGTAGTGTTTCTACCTACTTCTAAACTCAAATTTTAAGCACGGATATTTTGAATATGAGGAGCTATTTTAAGGTTTTTTTAGCATTCACTGTAGCTGTCTGACTTTAATGAAACAAAAGATGCCACTTTTCTTACATAGTGGGACATGACATACATATTCATGTGCTGTAGACCATTTTTCAATCAATACTGTAGACGTATATTTTATCAGATCTTGTATCTTGAAGTAAGAAAGAACAATTGTTGATACATAATATTCTTATGCCATAAACTTACGTATGGTATGTAAAGTATGTTCTTGTTCTGATTCTTGCTGATCACAAAGATTTTATAATTATTTCAGCAGGTCACTTTCAAAGACGTCTCGATTACATCTGAAGAGCAGAAAGCTTAGTGATATAATGTGTTTTGCTCACAGTTCTTCAAGGTGACCTGCAAAATGACTTTTAAAATTCTGTGAGATCTAAACATCTAAAACTCCAATGTCCCTGCTGTCCTGCTAGCAAAGAATATTCAACAGATTTTTCAGTAGATTTTAAATATTTATAAACATGGGAATATACATATTGATTTTACTTGAGTCTCTTGCCTCGAATACTTCCCTTAAGTTCTACCTTTGTTTGCGCTGTGGTTTTTGCCTCTGAGAGGGATTTAGGAGTATGATTGACAGGAAACTTAATATGAGCCAGCAGTGTGCCCAGGTGGCTAAGAGGGCCAATGGCATCCTGGGCTGTATTAGGAACAGTGTGGGCAGTCAGACTAGGGAAATTATCCTTCCCCTGTACTCGGTGCTGGTCAGACCACATCTTGAGTACTGTGTCCAGTTCTGGGCTCCCCAGTCTAAGAAGGTTGTTGAGCTGCTTGAGAGGGTCCAGAGAAGGGCGACAAGGATGGTGAAAGGACTGGAGGACAAGCCCTATGGGGAGTGGCTATGGGAACTGGGCTTGTTCAACCTGGAGGAGACTCAGAGGTGACCTGATTGCTGTTTACAACTACCTGAAGGGAGGTTGCAGTCGGGTGGGTGTGAATCTCTTCTCTCAGGCTGATGACACCAGAACAAGAGGACATAGCCTTNCAGGGTAGGAACCATCTCTCTGCCCTTCCATAAAGTTCTCTCTCTCACAAGAGGAAAAGTCTTTCATGACCCTTTCCCAAGTGAGATCTCGACCCAGGGACACAGTTCTTCCATTCTCTGTTGTCCGAGAGTCACAGCACAGGATGCAGTGTTTTAAGTGCTACTCTGCTGCTTCATATATGAGCCCATCCCAAAGTGCATAGTTCAGATCCTACCACAATGCAATCTGTCACAATATGTCTATCCAAAGGATCTCGGCTGAGCTCAGCTTCGGCTCCGTGTTTCTGGGCTCCAAAAAACATCTGCAGCTGTTGCAGCATAATTCTCCATCTTAATGTTTACCCTGTCCCAAATCCCTCTTGTTTAGTGTGTGCCAGCATTATAAGTGTTCTTCGTAAGAGACTTTATATAGACTGTAACATTTTTGAATGCTTTTAGGGAACAAAAAACTGCCATAAAGTTTAGAGTGTTTAAGTTCTAATGTTTATGCTTGTTATTTATGATAATTAAGTCATTATACATTAATTCTCTATCAAATGTTTCCACATTATGATCTTGTCTTTGTGGAGACAAATGAATGAAACAAGTGTTTAAAGACCAGGTAAAGTAAGAATATTGTGTATATAGAAAATGAGCCAATAAGCTTCCTTGCAGGTAGAGTAAAAGCACTGGTCACAAAGCATTTTGTTCTTTCTGGAGTAACCCTGTGAGGATCATATGCTGCAAGTTGCTTGTACTAGAACTGTGTAAGTATGGTCCCTGTGAAACAGATGTTTGAAATACATATCTCAGATTAAGTGACAAAACAGATTTAGTCTGTGGGGTAGCAAGATAACAAGAGTTTCCTTTCATATGAAATGTCTGTCATCTTCCAGTGGTAATCCTCCTCCTCTTCACTATGGCTACACAAAAATGATGTCACTATATATTGCGTTTATACATGTTTGATCTTGACCTTTCTATAGAACATTTACAGAAATCCAAGCCCTAAACTTCATGTCTTCTTTTGGATCCAAACTGAATTGTGTTATTTTAATTAACATTTACAGTCGCTGATTTCCACATCTTGATGACAGAATAGCATACCAGCAGAGTGATAAAATGAGATTAAAAAGTAGACAAGCTTCTGTTTTTATTAAGTGTGGACGTTACAAAAGAAGAAAGGAATTTGATCATGGAATGTTCCTAGATGAAGGATCTTAATAACAAATTTCCGTGGTATTTCTTTTAAGTTATTGTTTATCTCTGTATTTGTATTGGGAACTTATATCATTGACTTGTTGCAAACCATTTTAATTTCATAGCTATAGAAAACTGCAGTGCTATTGAAACTAAAAAAGACAAGCATCATTGCATATTTAAATATTTCAGCTAATGACTTTTTTGTGTGTGTGTGAAAACAATCTCCTCTGCTTTTTTTCTAATATCCAAAAGCATAAATATGGCTTGAAGGACAGCATCACTAAAACTGAGATGTGATTCAGCTTTTACATGGGTAGTTATCTATTATAAATTAAAATCCCCCCTAGGCTCAGTAGAACTGCTACCAACTTCTGTCTTGGAAGAGATGTATGAAATGAAAATTCCACAGTGAGCTGTTAGTTCTTTGGCCTTTTAATGTTTTGTGGGGTTTTTTTTACTTTCTGACTGCAACTATTTGTATTACATGCAGTAGAATCTCAGATTAAATGTTTATAATTTTATAAACTAATTCAGTCAAACTAATTGAGTGAATAACTCATCATACTTGAATTAAACTTGTTATTCAGAGTTGTGGGCATTCCGATGATTTCAACTTTTATCACACACACTATATTTGAAAATGCAGGAGAAGTAGTGTTAAAGCTTGAGTGAGAATTGGCAGATAGTTGTTATTATTCCTGGATATCCCTTCTAAATAAGAGTAGTAGCAGTGAGCTAGTGAGCTCCAATGATCTTATTCCTGGAAGCACCTACATTCATTAGAAAGAGATAAAACACAGTCTCTGTGCTTTTTTTGGCCAGAAGCAGCCAAATACTGATGTTTAATACTGTAATTGCATAGGTATTTCTTTCCTCAAAGTAAGAAACAAGCAAACAAGAATGGCTTTAAATTGAGAGTACGTTTAAATTGGGTATTAGGAAGAAATTCTTTACTATGGGAGTAGTTAGGCACTGGAATAGTTTGCCCATAGGAATTGTGGATGCCACAGAGATGTGGAATTGTTGCAGTCCAGATCTGATATGGTATTTATCAACCTGTTTTAACAGAAGCTGCCCCTGCCTATGGCAGAGTAGTTGGAACTATATGGTCTTTAAAACATCCCTTCCAAGCCAAACCATCCTATGGGTCTATGAAAAGCCTTCCCATAGGGACAAGTACAAGTAAACAGGCATGCTCTTACAGTTAATAAAAACCCCCAAGCAACAAACTGTACCATCAATTCCACATTGTACACCCAAGTCACTGCAGCCAGGGAGGGCAAATACTGTACAGTTTTTAGAATGGTCAGTTTTTCAAACTGTTGAGATTGAATACGTTAATAAATACTATTAATATTGCAACTCTTAGCTAAGCAGATCCTGTGATCATAAAAAGCCGCTTTTCACGCAGCTTTTCTGTTAAGAAGATGTATCTGGTATTTCACTGAAGCATTCCACAAGCTACAGCAAGTCACTGCAGTAATAAACTGACCTGCATATCCTGTGAATTAGTGAAGAGCATGTCTTACACCAGTAAACATGAATACTGGTGAAAAACAGGGAAAAAAAGTCAAGTGAAAAAAATGTCAACTTTGCAGACATAGAAAAAGTTACATTGATGTAGCTGAGCAGCCCAGGTAAGGCAAAATGATTTTGAAATACTGGTTTGTTTTATATTTGATGGCTTTCTTGATTCTTGCTTCTGACACTTCTCACATGAGTATTTAAAGGTATTTCTAAATACTTCAGAAATTTTTGTTTTAAGATAAATTTTACATAGGAATGTTTTAAGTCTAGTAATTTAAAGTGACATTCTACCCTAGTAAATTTAGGAAGATTTATTTTTAATATTTACAGTTAAGTGTTGAAATAATTTATCGGTCAAAGCTTATCAAACAGATACACATTTGTGAATAATGTTTGCTAGTGGAGGAAAATCAATCTTTTGTCTTAACAACTGCTGTTAAATAGTTAAGGTTAAACATAGGCTGCTTATTGTATCTTCATGCACATTTGATTTTGTTTGCAGAATAAGCAATAACATTTATCCAAAGTGATGCCACCAGAAATGGAATAAAAATTGATTATACATGTCATCATCATCATGGCTAGGCAATGAAGATATAGGAAGGACTCTACCCATGCTCGCTACAAACATGCTGATGACTGAAAAGGTCGATGCGGGATAGGCAAGTCCAGGTGCAAAAGGCACAGTGGAAAGTCTCTTTAGGTGATATTAAGGAAGCATGGATCTTTCTGTGTTGTCTTTTCTCCTTGAGACTAATTCTATGTGAGCTTTCAAAGGAGGCAGCAGCGTTATAGATGGTGCGTCTCCATGTCTCCCAATTTGAGGCCAGAGTGGACCATTGATGGTAGTCAATAT
Organism: Pitta sordida; assembly: GCA_013390025.1. Taxonomy (NCBI): domain Eukaryota; kingdom Metazoa; phylum Chordata; class Aves; order Passeriformes; family Pittidae; genus Pitta; species Pitta sordida. Next base: position 1,522 of record WEKX01005730.1, on the reverse strand, counting down.
GGCCAAGACTGAGGTGTTCTTTCAGGGAGTCTTTGAGGCACCTCTGTTGTGGCAGCCGGCAGCGAGTTCACCATAAAGCACAGTCTTAGGGAGGCGATGATCCTCCACACCCTGCCCAGTGCAGTTGCATTTTTAATAGCATGGCCTCAATACTGGTGCCCCCTGCCTGTTCAAGGACAGCAACATTAGTCACGCAATCAGCCCAGTGGATCTTTAGGATTGTAGAGAGGCAGCACTGGTGGAAGTGTTGGAGGACTTGCAGGTGATGGGGGTAGATGACCCATGATTCAGACCCATATAAAAGAGTAGACAGCACAATGGCTCTATAAACACTAATCTTTGTAGTTTTCTTCATGTGTTTGTTACACCAGAGTTTTTAATAAAGTTTCCCAAAAGTTCTGTATGCCTTTGCAAACCTGTTGTCTATCTCTTTGTCAATCTTATCATCCAAGGAAATGATACTTCCTAGATAGCTGAACTGCTGGACTGACCTAAGCTCTGATTTACCTATGGTGATGTGAGGGTTATGGTAAGGTTCCTGAGGTGCAGGTTGGTCAAGAAGTTCTGTCTTCTTGAAGCTGACTTCCAGCCCAAAAAGCTCAGCAGCCTCTGCAAAGCAAGATGTTAAGCTCTGCAGAACTGCTTCTGTGTAAGCAATGAGGGCAGCATCATCACCAAAAAGGAGCTTGCAGACAAGGTAATTTAGAGTCTTAGTGTGGGCCTTCAATCATCTTAAGTTAAATAAATTACCATCAGTACAGTATCGGATGTAAATAGTGTTATCCTCATTGAGAATAGTGTTATCCTCATTGAGATCTACCGTGGCCCTTTGGAGCATCATGCTGAAGAAAATTGTAAATAGAGTTGTGTGGAAGATGGCCTTGTTTCACATCACTGGTTATTGGGAAGGGTTAAGAAAGTGCATCACCATATCTGACTTGCCCACACTGATCCTCATGTAACAAGATAATAATTCTGAGGAACTTGGGAGGACATCCTAATTGTTCTAAGATCTGGCACAGGTGTTTTCTGCTCACAGTGTCAAAAGTTTGGGTGAGGTCAACAAAGTTTACATAGAGCCTGTGGTTCTCCTCCCTACATTACTCTTGCAATTGTCTCAGAACAACTACCATATCTGTTGTACTCCTATTTGCTCTAAAACCACCTTGACTTTCAGGTAGAAGTTCTTCTGAGATAACTGGTAGTAGTCTGTTCAAAAGAATTCTTGCAACAATTTTACCAGTAGTAGAAAGCAAGGTGATGCCGCGATAATTTGAGCAGCCTGATTTTTCTCCTTTCTTCTTATACTGGATGATGATGACTGCATCATGGAGATCTGATGGTAGTTCGCCTTTTTCCCAGAAATGCACAACAAGCTCATGAAATTTAGCATGGAGAGCTTGGCCTCCATGCTTCCAGACTTCAGATGGGATTCCATCGATTCTGGGTGCCTTGCCAGTTTTGACCTGTTCACAGGTTATTCTGATTTGGGACTCACAGGATCCTCTAGTCCAAATCCCAA
>WEKX01005728.1:21781-45969 GCA_013390025.1 Pitta sordida | reverse complement strand
TGTACATAAATTACTCAGTGGCCTTTTCCATTAAAAACCAACAAAACAAGAACACTTAGATTCCAGTTATAATATAGTGTAAATACATTTTTCCAAAGTGGCTCTAAAGTCATACCACCCTCAAAACACTGACCCCTGAATAGAAACAGACAATTTCTTAAACTCTCTGCAGATCTCTAGGAGGTGTGAAATTTTGTTTAATTTCACTGATGCCCTCTACCCCGAGATGGTAAGGAAATGCAAAAATTATTAACTCCTGTAAAATAAGAGAGTTGCTCAGGCCATTCCTCTTGTGGCCTGGCAGCTGTATAAACCACATGAATGGCACTGTAATTGCTGAGACACACAAAACCTGGTCATGCTAACTTGTCAGTAACGAGTGCAACAACAAATGGAGTGAAGACCTAGGTGACTCTGCTCTTGCTTTACTTCTCCAGGCAACTCATGAAGAAAAGAAGAGATTAGGAAAAGCATGATCAACTTCTTTGGAGGCAGTCATTCACACTGCCAGTAGAGCAGTCACTTTTAATACAAAAATATTCATCTGGGTATAGGAGGCATTATATTTTCATTAGCTGCAGTATTTTGTGTCATGGTTCAGGGTCCAACCAGTTCTCTATCACCTGTATGGACTCTGACAACATTACTGACTCTCCTGGATTTTACTAATATCATTATATATGCAAAAAAACCAGACCCCTGAGAACATTCATTAGGCCAATTTTTAATCTGTCCCCTTATCTGACCTTAAAGTTGTCCTTTTCTGCAATGCCAACAATCATGGTGATTAGATAGCCTGTGTGCCAAGGCGAGTGCTTTTCAGCCTGACCAATGGAGTCTCATTTTTCCTGGGAATTAACTTTTTGCTACAGCTGTCTGATCTCCCCTCTCTTAATTTTTGCTGTTTTGCAGAACAAATGTTGTCCTTCATTATGACTGTACAATGCCCACACTAATGTCATACTAGGCCAAGGCTATCATTACTAAACTTATTTACTTGCTTATTTGGGAAGCGTGTCATCACATTCAGTATTTCTAAAGCGCCTGCCATCAAAAATCAGAACGTGCTTTGGAAAGGAAAACAAACAAATCAACGCCCAAACTTTTCTTTTTGTTCACAGGGCAGAAACATCAATGGACAGAGTCCTTGTTAGTGCTCATTCGTGCATGGTGGCTCTTTGCAAAGGAGGCAGAATTACTGGCGTGAGCACCGCGCTGACCGAGGTGTTGCTCCACTCAAGAAAGAACGCTGAAATATGGTTCCAAGTCATCTGCTGACTCAGTATGTATATTCTTTGTCCCTATTTGGTCTAAATATTTGATTTTTCTCTTATCAGTGTACGGAGGAATTACAAAGTTTGAAGCTAAGGACAACAAAAGGTTTCCAGAATATTTTGAAGCATGCACAAACATACTAAGCATGCTAATGTTCTAGATACCGTAATTGATAAAGATCATTGTTTAATAATGTGAGGAAATAACCAAACTTGATTATGATCTAGCAATGTGACTTGAATTACTGCACAGAAACAACTATAGCAAAAGGTTTTCCATATAGGATGGGTATGAGCAAAAAGAATATGTCCAATAACAGCAAGAAAACTGAAACACTTTGAAATTGTTATCTTTTACCACAATACTGGTCAGCCTGCTTTCAAGTTTAATAATAAAGTAAGTTTTCAAAATTAACAGGTACTTTCCATTTTCTGTATATTATTAAGTACAAAAATGGAGAGTGGAAGCTACATACAGAATAAGATACATACAGCTAATGCTACTGAAATACTCAGGTATCTTCCTCTACCCTATTTTCTCTCTCCTTCTCCCTTACTACTTGCTTTCAGCTACTTCTAAGTGACAGACATGCCCATATTTCTTTCTTCTACTGGATGTGACCCATGTTCTTACGTAAATAATCCACCCAATGAAAGCAAGTACGTATATCCAAAATTGTCAGACACTGGCTAAAATTTTCACACTTAAAAATATTTTTTTTATTCTTTTATAGAAATTTGATGACTCAGTTGTCAAAAAGTTATTAGCTAATGAAATACAGAATGAATACAGTTTACCAAAATCCAGCCAGACTTACTTATGGCATCAATGGAATAGATGTGTGTATGATGGTGCTACAATTGCTGGTTTCCCTAATTGGTTTCTTTCAAACATGCACCTGGTGGTGCAGCATCTTTTCAGCAACAGAGAAGTCAGTACAATGTTTTTCAGGCTGCACTTTCAAGTGGCCCATAGAAACCTCACAAAGCCACACTGGCTGACCACATGTGACCACTGAGCACCTGTACTGTGCAGCACATGTTCCTGCACTGTACACCCTCTGCTCACCTGGTCATGGTAACTAGAATTAGAGGGCCTGAAGGACTGGTATTTGGTAGCTCCTGGAGAGCTTTCTGACACCATGAGCCCCACAAAAGCCAGGAGGAGAACCAGCATTAGAAGACCCTGACACAGCCCCTGAGTGCTCACACTCCCTTGAGCTTCCCATTCAAGGTCAACTTCCCCATTTCTGTCCGCTTTTTCACACCATTAGCACATCTTTCTTTTTAACATCCAGAGTTCTCCTCCTTTGCTTTCCACGCCAGCGCAATTGACTTTGGCTGCACATTTCTTGTGTCTGTGTCACAGGGCATAAAAAGCATGTAAGGGGAATTTCAGTTTACTGTGGAAGGAAAATTCAGAAGCAAAAAACAGATATTGCAGTCAATGATCAGGGACCATAACTTCTGAGAAGTTCACCAGTCATCTGAGCAAAGGAAAATGCAATATTTTGGCTCCTGCAGAGACTACACCACTTAGGCTGGATTTAAATCAGACTGAGATAAGACCACTTACCAACTATCACTTCTTATGCATTCAAGTCTAACTTGTCTTGTTGAAATTATAATGGCAGCTACAGCCCCACTTCAGCAGAAATCCTAAATCAATTTGCTTTTAGTACTTATGCAAAGCAGTTTTCCATTACGCTTTCGCTGCCTTTCTGTTTAAAACAAGCAGGGGATCCATTCCAGTGAAAGCTACAAGTCTGCCCAGCAAGGCAAAGAGATGAGAACTTGTTTCTGGTGGAAAGAGGACCACAGAAAGGACTGTTTGCCTATTCCTGCTTGCCACCCATCTGAAGACACCAGAAGGAAGAGTTACTTCTTCAGCAAGGAACACCAATGGTTCCTGGTCAAGGTAATAAAAAATGGTGCTCAGTAGTCACATATTCATGCTCCAAAACTCCACAGTGCGTATTGAGGAATTTGGCCTTTCATTTGTTATTCTGCCTTACAGAGTTATACTTCGGCATCTGCACAGCAGCAAGGAGAATGTTGTCCTGCTCAAAAAGAACTGAGCATGTTTCTGAGCATCTATATAGTGCAACAGAGATGTTTATCAGAAAGAGCTCTTAATGAGTCAGTTACCTACCATCTGACAGATGCTGCACTGCAGAGCTAGATGAAAATGAAGTGGAGGAAACCTCAGGAAAGAAAAAGCATGCTCTGGGAAGAGAAGACTTAAAGCAGTACTGACTGGAGCCTCCTTCCCTTTTGTCACTGCACAGTTCTTGCTGGCACTACCAAGTAGTGGCTTTGGCTGATCCAGTCTTCAGAGACAAGCTTGGTATCTCCCTTTTCCAATGGTCCTCTCTCTCCTCTAAGGACACTAAGGTGTCCTAGAATCAACTCAGCTGTCTCAGCAAGATCTGCTCATCTGCTTAAAAATCTTCCAGTCAAAACAAAAGTCCTCAATCAAAGAGAGGAGAATGAACTTCTGGCCAGCTGAGGTCAAAACTGTGGCAGCTATACTATGAATGGAAAATGCAAAAGCAGTTCTAGGCTGCTAACATAAATCTGTGGCTTATCATTCTGCAAGTTGGGTAAGTGCAGAAGCACACAGGCCTTCATCTACAAAACATAACTCCTGTTATAGGGCTTTTTCAGACCACTGATCTTTCATAGACTATTAACTGAAATAATAAAGCATGGCTAACTGTAGCACAGATTTACTGTTCAAGCTGATGCTTGTGGTATGCCATTAAAGGAGAAGATGGATGGAGGACATCCGTGTGTCAAAGTGTACAAGTGCAGTACCACAGATCAAAATAGTGAACATATTTAAAGATATCCCGTTTGGGTATCTTTTATGTTAAAAGATACACTCACAATGTAAGATAGCCTAGTTCGTGTGCAGCTCTCCAGCAGGCAAGCAAGAACACCTAAATTCAGCGGCTCTTTCTCTGAGTCATCCATTCTAGTGCCACTAATTTTAAAGGCAGTATAAAGAGATGAACTTCCTTGTGCCTTATGTTAGCCTCTGTAAACAGCCTCTGTCTGTCATCCTCCAGCCTGTTCAGGCAAACAAGAGATCCACATCAGTTTTTACAACATAAAGAGAAATCACATTGGGCAAATATTAGAAATCCATGGGATTTTTTTCTTCTTCATGAACGTTGGAACACTGTCTGCTCAAAGAGCTATTATGAAAAAAAGGAATTTTGTGATGCCATTTCTTAACCATATAGCTTTACCCCATTGTACTATGGGGAAAAAAGTCTTCAGCTTTCTAGAAGATGCTTTCTTTCTCAGAGGTAGAAGATTAAAAGAGAAAAAGAAATTTGCTTCCAGAAACTGAACAGTCGGGTTTAGCTACTTTCATCCTCTACAAGAAACGCGTGTGGTCTAGTGCAGTGACCCTTTAACTAGTTATATTCAACAAACTTTCCAGCAGTTCCTGTCTACTGGTTAATCAAAATGGGCAAAATTAAAGGGAAAGAACAGGTCCAGTTCCATCACTACCAGCAGCTCCCATTGCTGCCAAAACATCAGTTCATCATAGAAGAGACCCTTAAACAGCTTCACAGAGCATGTTTCCAGAGCACTGGGATTTAACAGCAGTACAAAACTGAGGTAGCCCATCTAAAGTAACACAAATGCCCATGTGCCCATGTCTCTCCTTCCTCTCATGTGTTAAGGTGCTTATCACCCAGGTTTCTGACTGAAAAGAGACGAAGTCGTCTGATATTTTCCCCTGTTGCTATGGGAAGGCTTTGTGTTCACTCCACTGAAGAATTGGCTTGGGACCTCCTTCTGTCACTATTTCTAGTATCTATGGGTGTGCCTTCATGTAAGTTGAAAGGAAATATGATTTTGGCTTCATTGGACCCTTTAGAGCCCTCTCAAGAAGTAGTGGGAAAATGCCAACGTCACTTTCATTTCACTCTGAGCCTGATATTCCAAAGAAAAAATAAGTGTTGTGGAGAAAATGCTTCTCATATGTCTTTTTGAGGATGAAGGAAGGCAGTCTTCATTCTGTCTACAGTTAAGCACGTGGACAGACCCAGTTAAAAATCTTTGCCTCACAGGGACAGAAGAGCTCACAGCAAGTTTCTGAAGAGTCACCATTTACGGTCAGAAGAGAAGATGGTTTAGAATCCAGTAATACAGAGAAACCCTGCATATTCGCAGTTTACATATTGGTATATTCAATTAGTCCCAGTTAAATTTTCAGTGAGTTGCGCGACCGCACACAGGCACATAATGTCCCGAACCCCGGCTTCTGCGGCTGGGAGGCACCAAAAGGCGCTTCCTCCACTTTAATGAGGTGAGACAGTGCGAGCCACACTCCCAGAACTGCGCTCCAGACATAATTAATGAAGGGCATGTGGCTACAGGTGGGGGGTAATTGAATATTCATGGGATCAGTATCTTCACGGATTGCATAACTCATGGGACTTGCCCAGACCTGTCCCCTCACGACTTCCAGGAGCACTCTGTACCTCAAATATCACAGGGGTTTGCTTCCGAGCCCCCCAGGCAAAATGTGAAAATCACAAAATATGATTTATTCATATATAAATATGGCCTGCCCACTGCCCCACCCCCTCTGCCCTGGCCTGATGCTTGCCAATCCCAGGACAGGGGCCCTCTGGGTGCCTCGGCTGGCTCTGCTGCCTGTGCTGGGAGCACCGGGCCACATTCCTTGCCCTGAGAGTCGCTGCAGAGGTATTCTAGGAGAAAACCTATAAAACCAAGAAAACTGAAAGCGCAAAGTAGCGAGGTATTACTGTACTTTAATTGCTAGTATTGCCTCATTGCAGGGTGATTAGACTAGATGACCTTGAAGGGTTCCTTTCAACCCATATTATTCTATGATGCTACAGTCATGCCTCATATCTTTGCGCCTCTGGGTCCGCGTATTCGCAGGTTTTTTCCTGTAAATAGTAGTCGCGCATTCCCGTATTCAGTTTCCCGTATTCATGTCTTTTTCTCCACTAACGGTATTCGCAGATGGGCAATTCATGTGAGCCCCAGGAGGCACATAATCCACAAATATTGAGCTATGATTGTATATGCTTTTAGACATGTTTTCTTCTTGCTCCCCGGTGAACAGATTTTTATATTAAGTTTCATTACAATATTTTGTGAATTGAAAATACGTTTCTTTTTCTTCTCAGGTGGCATTTACTCCTTAGAGTGGCTTAACGCGATACTGTGACTTATATCTCATTTAAAACCTCAAAATATATGGCACATACATGATGTGCACATAACAGTGTCCTCTATCAACACTTTCTGTCAGGCATGACAGTCAAGTAAATAATGGATGTAATACAGAGTCAAGCTAATGATGAAGATAAAAGTCAGCAAGGTTTTTGAAAGGTGACAAAATGAAAACATACTTCAGAGTAAGCTAGCAGGATGAGTCTTCCTAGAAATTATGCTGAGTTCTCAACTGATTTAAACAGGTATAATTCTGCAAAGTATACAGACCTGTCATTTGTTTCCAGTTTCTCAGCTTCAGATTTGCACATTCCCAATGCATCTTGGGTTGCATAGCTTCAAAGTTAAGATATCAAATCACTTGTATAATTTGATGATTAAGGGTACACACATGCACATGAAAGAGTGATGGCAAAAAAAGGGACAGAGACCTTTTGCTGGCAGCCTTCTCTTTCAGAATATTTTATTAGAGGAGTACACTAACAAAAACAATCACCAGCACTTGTCTTGAGCAGTTTCTGTCTTGACTTGCAGAAGTTCTTTTCTATATGAACACCTTACTGTTCACAAGTAAATTTAATTACTTTATTCAACATTTTCTACAAGCGAGACAAATCCTAACAAATTCAATTCAGTTTCAGATTGGCTATCTTCCCCATATCTGTACATCCCTTAATTTAACCTTTAATGTGAAAGAAGCCCTCACATTCCCAATATATTCACTTTGGAGAGAGAAGCAACATGAGCTTCAGTGAAAAAGAGGCTGTTAACAGAGTGAGGGGTTTGCTAAAACAAAGTTACTTTAATTACAGGCACTCAGAGACCCATAATGTCAGTAGAACAGATTTTTTTTTTTTAGTTGCTGTAGCAATGAACCTCCAAATCTAATTAGCCTGCTTTTGGACAGAAATAGCTCGGCACTGATGACACCCTAGTTCCCACAGTGGCCCAGAACTGAGCTGGGCCACTTGGTCATTGTTGGTGCAGGTCTGGCTTCTGTCACAGATGTAATTTTCAAGAGACGTGAACTGACTTGTAACCTTCAGTCTTGTAAATTTTACCTGCTGTTACAGATTTAAGTATCAAATGTTTCAGTCAAAACTCAGAATGCAACAAGCATGTCCTAGTCTGCTAAGCAGGAGCTTTTGCCCATAAGACAATATCAAATATATTTTTTTGAGATTTGAAAAACGCACTTCTAGTAGGACCATTTGTTAGTACACTGTCTAGATATTTCATACATGCTATCAACTTTCAATTCCTGGCCAGACTTTTATATCACAGAATCATTATGTGATAGCAAAACAGCTCTCTCATTGGCTACATTTCCCGAAAAGAACATGGATTTTCTCAGAATAGCTGCTTACCATTTCAAAACCACCAAATTAAAAACTTCCAGTGTGAAGAAGTACATTTTTAATAAGCTTTGGTATTACCACAAAAACACCTCAGCAAATATTTTGCTCCACACCCTCTGAGGTAACACAGAGAGGCTGATAGTGTCTCTGCTCTATAGTACTTCAAGGACAAAACCCTTGCAGAATCAAAAAAAGTAAAACAAACAAGAAGAGAATAATATTTTCAAGCTCCAGGCAACAATAACTTTGGCTTGTCCAAAATACAACATCTTTTGCTCTACATATGAGAATTACCCATAACACATACTTTGACAAAGACTACTCTCCTTTTTCCAAGTTTTCTGCTTTCCTTCTTATGTCAGTTCTACTGCCCATGAGGCAAGCTTGAGGGGCTCTCAGACCCAGTTTCAATCCAGTATTTTTCCCCCCTCCTTTTTTTTTGAGGTACTCCTCACATGGATTATCAAGCCACTCCTCCGCCGTGGTGGCAGAGGCAGCAGAGTTGGTGGAGGGGAGGCAGTAGGAGCAGGCAGCAGTGGTGGAGGAGCCATGAGAAACCAGAGCCACCCCCTTCACTAGTGGTGCAGTGCTAGGGCCAGGTTAGCCACAGGTAACCTGGTTTCAGACTCGGTGGCATGGCTGCTCTCCCCTCACATGCCTGCCCCTCTTCATTCCATCCATACAGGTCTGCTGGTACAACTGCTTCTCCTAGCTCATGCCAACCTACACCCTGGGATGTTATTTGGGTTATGGTAAGGGAATATAAATAACCTTGGTAGCAATGCTGTTGTGCATTCTCACTCCTCCAAGAATCAGGATACAGAGGGTTACTTTTCCCTTTTTTTCAGATCTGACACTAGGCTGTTTCTCTTTCATGCTTAAGCAAGCTCGGGTCTGTAGAGGGCTTCTAAGATATGATTCATCTGACCTGTTTCACAAATCTAGTTTAAGATGAGATGAATCATGTCTTACAACTGTTTATTCCTCTCTGCAGGCTGCAAAAGGAGCTTGAGGACACTGACTCAGATTTAAATCTCTGCATTATGAACCTCAAAAATTACATGATTTGAATCCCAGCATTCAGTTTCAACTAATAATGAACAAACAGAGAAGGAGAATAAAAATAGAGAACTGGACATGTGTGGAGATGACTCAGTGTTATACAGCATATTCAAGATTTGGAAAAAAAGAACCAGAATAAGAACTTCGAGGAGAATCTTGCCAAAGGCTCATAGACAGCTGTAACATGAAAAAAAAAAAAAATCATGCTGGAAAAAGATAAGAAGTCTTGCAGGAGTGTTTAAATTCTTTCTTTATTGTAAATGCCCCTGAAATAACTGTGACTTCTCAACAGAAAAACTGAGATATTATTGCAGAATCTAATTGACAAACACATCCCAAGAATAAAAGAAGGTAAAGATAATTGTGATTGATTTTGGTGAAATTACGTATGTACGTGCACATATTTGAGATTGAGCTCAAGCAAACTGCAAGACAACATAATTTTTACAATGACTGTATAGCCATGTATTTCAGGTGAGAACTGGAAGCCTTGCTGCTGCTCTATAAATCACACAGCCACTCTCACAGCCACTAATCTGTTGCAGAGATCTTAGAGGCAAGCAAAATGACAGGAAAAAAGAAGTGCAGAAGAATAAAATGCTAAGAATAGAACCAGTCTCTTGATTGCTGCTTCACGGGCTGCCCTGTGCACTGGATCCCACCTCCTCTCTCTTTATACTTCTACACAAATAGGTATTTCTTGTTATTTTTTAGGGATGTATTCACACAAAAAAGACTCGGGCTTTTTTTCTTTGAGATGGATTGAAATTTTAGATGTCTCCCCTCACCCTATCCTGTTTTGTTACTTTGCTATTCTTCTCATCTCACATTCCTTGCTGGTCCTCCAGAACTTTTAACATGATCACTCTAATGTTGTGTTCCTATTCAGTGATGGGGCTTTAAAGTAATTATCTTTCATAGCACTTCCCTGCTAATGCTGACCTGGAATTTCAGGCAATGTCAGCCAGAATCACTGAACAAGGAGGCACAGGGTTCTTCTCCCTCTCAGTATTCAGTGCTTCTGGCATTTTCGTCTTTGCCCTGTTTGAAAATCCAACTTGTGCATTACACCAGCTTTAGAGAAAGGGCTACCTGTAATAGGTAAGTCTTCGCATTCCCATTCAATTCTTGGACTTTCTGAAGATGCTTCCATTAACAAAATTAATTTTTTTAAAGTGTTATTGGGATACTTCTCCAGGTATGAATTTCTCCCCTGCAGAAGGGACAAAGGTGCGAAGAAATGTCTCATTCATACTATAATGAGGACAGCCAAGCTTGATGAATTGGTAGAAAGATATATACAGCATTGTTAAATGCATAACAATTGTGTATGAATCTATTTCTGTGTACACTTGTTCTCTAGTTAGTGGGGAGGTGACCAGCATCAGATAGAACGGTCTGTCTTTTAAATGGCAATAGTTGCTGGTACACATCCTTCAGGGATGAGCCTTTAAGAGAGGGGAGGAAGAAAACAGATTCTCATTAGTGTGCTTATGCCCAAGCATAATTTAAGTACAGTTAAACTGGATTTTTTTTCCTATTCTCCAACCTCAGAAAAATAAACACAGAAAGACAAACCTCTTCTAATTTTGCATCCTCTGCAGAGAATTAATAATGTGTGAAGTTATTCTTCCTACACTTTCTGATGTATTATTGGCATTTGGTTAATGGAGAAGTTAGAAGTTCTCACCATAGACTGTTATTTCTAATATGTTGATAACTGTGATTCTGCCACTACGTCAAAGGGGAATAAAGATATGCAACTGGCAAGATACTGGATCTGAGGACATGAAGGTTTTTGATTTCTGCTTTATGCCAAACTAGCATTTTTGAGGAAGAAAACTCCCTACACATGCATAGGGAAAGAAACTGGATAATAACTTTTATGCATTTGAGCATGTAATTCTAGCAGACAACCTTTAACAGCAGGTCTGGATCTGAATGGTACCATTTGAACACATTTTGAATTGCTGCAATGCTCCAGATTAGCAGCGCTGGAAGATCAAAAGTCTGTGATGCAAAATTTTGGTGTTGCAACTCACAACATACAAAAACCACACTGCTTACTTTTAGCAGATTCTCACCTACCATAGTGCCTCCATAAGCCTATGTTTATGGCTCAGCTCTAAATCTACAAAAGGTTTCATTTGGCCTCCAACACCATTGTACAACCTACTTTGGTGCTGAGTAGGGTGGTGGGTCTCCTTCCTACCCTCCCCTTCTCATCCCCACTTGGGAAAACATATCAGTTCTGCCTGGGGGAAGGGGAAAGTGGGGCTGCTGTGAGAATTGGAGCAACCACCAACCCCCGGCATCCCATGTGCTTCCTCTGATAGCACACAGGAGTGACACAGATCTCCTCAACTATTACTCAGGGGGGGAGCAAAGTAAATTTGGTTAACCATATATAAAGCTCTGGAAAAACACCATTCAAATAGGCAGGTAAAGCGCTAATTTAATGGTAAATTATATATTTGGGTTAGGAGCTTGGCTGATTTGTTTGGTTCTTTCAGACTGCTTGGATGGCAGCCACCAGTGCTCTGTGATTTATCACTATTTAATTTTTCCACTTTTTCAGACCCTTGGCTGTTGTTAATTCAGTTTTTGGCAACTGCAGCCATTCATTCCCTATTATAAGTTATACCCCAAGGCAGACATACTGCCATCTGTACTGCAATGGTGGTGGTAGCTAGTGGATGCAAAGAGGCAAATGTCCAGATGCCACTTGGGCTCTGAAACAGCTTTAATATACAAATGACTGTTTGGATTAGAAATACTTTCTGAATCCAAATATGAGCCTCTCAAAAACACTCTCTCAAGGGACCCCTCCACTCTATACTCCAATTCTGCATTTTGCTTGCCCTAACAGCTTTAATGGATGCAGAAAACTAGGTATTTTCCTTTGCTCAGCCTCCAAAATCATCAAAGGAGGAAATAATCCCCATCCAGTCATCTTCACTCGCTTCACTTCTCACATCCTTGCTTATCCTCTTCTCCCAAACACCATGCTCTCCAGAAGAAATCTTCTTTTGGGAGATTTGTGGTTACAGCAAATCATGAAATTCTGCTTTTCTGGTAAATGTATCCTGTTTCCAGTTGCTGGCAGCAGCTGTCCACAGGTTGCAGGCACAAGTTGCTGCTGCATGTAAGAATAGGCATCATTCCCTCTCCACCAAATCTGGAAATTATACAAGTTATTGGCCTGAATTAAAATGGGATAATTATGTTTTAAGCAGAAATTGCCTCAAAATCTTTCTAAAAAGCCAAAAAGGACATCACTTACAGACAGTGAGGTGGAAAAAAAAAAAGCAAGAATATCTGCAGTATGCCCATACTCATACCACTGGGCTTCTGACAAGAAAATACATACTATTGCCCATCTTTCTGACCTCCTGTGTGACACAGGGCCTGACCCCACACTTACTTTTTCTTGAGTCAAACCTATAATTTCTCAATGAGCTACAGCACAGCTTGATGAATCTCCAGTTGAGGAAAGCTAGCAAGAAACAAGGATGATGCTACTTCTCCATAGGGGTAGTTATCTTGAGATATGGAAAGCCTGTGTGGCCATAATTGCATCTTCCTGTCCTCTGATGATCTCTAAGCAGAGATCCACCTGACATTATCTAGGCAGAGTTTCAGTGGTCTCTATCCAAATGCTTCAGGATCTGTTTAATGAAGTTTCTGGACTTCACAGTGAGAATGATGTAATTTGCTCATTGTTGATAAGCATAGTTATCTATAATACACATCCAAATACTCTCTGTGGATGACAACCCAAAACAGTCTTAATTTCTGTTTTAAGGTTACCTTTCCAAAGAGAATGAGGCGAAGAAAGACTTCAGATTTCTCTAACACCAATCCTCTAATAAACCGTTTCGAAAGTAATGACAAAAAGGTAAATCGATCATGAATATTTCCTGTCCCTGTTTTGGAAATAACTGCCTTCTTTTTCTCTGAAGACACATCTTTGCCATTGCCTCAGATAAGTGAATGAAAAAGAAAGGGAAGCCAGAGAGAACAGAAAACAATTTAAGACATTTGGGGAATGTGGAATTTAATTTTGCTGGAGGGCAATACTCGCTTTCCACATAATTTGGTTTTTTTTTTTGTGGAATAAAGGACATGTTACAGCTTGGCAATGCTTTTTAAGAGATCTAAATTTCTAGCAGAAAACAAACCCTTTAAGATGTTGACTTGCATTGTTCCAAATTATTACACTCTTTAGCTTTAATCAACCTGGTTTTGATTACTGCCCTTTTAAAGACATATTTTATAAACACAAAGCAGAAGTTACATTGTATCTGCATAAACTGAGACTCACAACTATGATTTTACACTACTTTAATGTTGGACTGTTTTCAAAACTGTCTCAAACACCTTGCATATGCAACCAGTGTATTAGCAAAGATATTCAAAGACCAATTTTTTTCCCCAAGAATTACCAACGCTAACACCTATTTTAACACTGGAAACAGTGGCTACAATATCCAGTCAGCAGTTTTTTTACCTCAGTTGGAGCGATCAGCAACCATTAAGAGGCAAAGAGTGTGTAGTCAAGGTATGCCAGTGATTACTGATGACATTTGAAAAGTTACAGATTATGTTTCACCCATGAAGTTGAATAAAAGACATTTTTATTCCACTCTCAGAGCAGGGACTCCTTCCATGTTCGTCTATATTGACAGGGATAGTTTGCCCACAACAACAGTTTCTTATTCCTCTTCGCCCTTGGTTTTCTGGCTACTATGCTTTTGTGGCTGCCATGAATCAACTGTTAGCAAAGGGACAGTTTATGCTGCATCTTTTTTTCTAGGAGTAAAGTCATACTGTATTTTGCATATAGTACTTGGCACGACAGCTTAGCTCAAAGCAGAATCCAGGGCAACATCTTCTCTCGTCTGTATCACTGCTATATTCTCCTCTATTGCAGTTGCATTTTCGTATTCTTTCAGTCCCTCTTTAAAATCTGGGTTTGCTTATAGTACGGGAGGACATAAATTACAAATCTTCCTTCCCACTGAATTTTGTTTTCTGGAGTTTTTCAGTGAAAGGACAGGAAAGAGGATGTGTCTGGTGCTTGAAAAACGGTGGGAGCAATCCTTCTAGTGGCTGGAAATACAGATTTCAAGAAGAATGGGTTGTGCATTAATTCCTGTCAGAAACATCTAGTCTTTCACTTTCAACTTAAAAATTTTATTTTATTTACAAGAGGGGAAATAAGACCAAGTTATCAGAGGGGAAATGGCAAAACTGACGACTGGCACAAGAGACAAGCTTACAGCTGGTATTTATGCAATTAAAAAAATATAACCATGCTCTCTCAGAGGTTGTCTCAATACTCCTGTTACACCGTGGTCAGCTTGTGATGAAGCCACTTAATAATAATAATTAAACCTGGAACCAAGCAAAGCTTAGAGATATTAAAAAAAAAAAAAAAAAAAGGCTGAAAATAAATACAAACAGTGTTAATTCTGTGACACACCCTGGGTAAAAAAGTCTTGAAAGGTAAATTGCTCTGCAAAAGCACAAGCAAAATGGAGGAAGGAAACTTTAAACTGCAATAGCAATCCAGTGCTTAATACAGAGATCTAACAACATACCTCTAAAATCAAATACAGGGCAAATGTGGAACCTTAAAAGTACACTGGATATTCAAATTTCCTTAGGATGCAAATCAAGAATAAAAAGGTTTAAAAAATATACTCTTCTCAGTATTACTCTACTTTTAGAAACAGCAGGAAAAGCTCTAATATAATCCAAACTCAACACCTTCACATTTTAAGCAGATCTCACTCCTTTCTAACACTCAGAAAGAAAAGCACAGACTGCAGAGCCTTATAATACATGGTTCTAGAAAAGTCACTAGTCATGGAAAACCTGGACCTAAGTATTCAGGAGAGTCAGCAAAGACTACCGTGCAATATGGCTTGTATACATCAAACATCACAAGATTAGAAGAGCCATAGAAAATTGTGTGATTGTTTTCTACAAACAGTAAGATTCCTGTAGGCCCTTGCTGCAGTTACAGTTTAGTGGAATCCCTTTGAAGGCAAAGGATGAGGTATCATGCGCAAGAACATCAAAGTAGTCAAATAATAACACATTGGTGTGGCAAATGCTATGGCTTCCCGTTATCTGTTCACAGCTCTGCATTTCTGCAGGTCAATGTGGATAGCATACCAATGTGTGCAGGGATGGCCCAACAGATGTGAACACTTGTCCGTGATGACAACAAATTGTAAAAGACTGTCAGATTCACAACAAAGCATGGAACTGAGAAATGACTAATTCAGCATTCATATCACATTACCCAACCTACCTCAAAAGAATACAGTGGGAAAAACTGTTATGAATTTTGAAAAAGTGTTAAAAAATCATCAGACCATGCAAAAGACATCTCTCTAACCCATGTGCTATTTCCTGGACACTTGTCACATTTATTCCAGCAGTCTCTATCCTCAATCCATTAAAACATAGCATTAGCTGGATAAAGCAGTCAGTGCTTATTTGAGTCTCTGAAAGCTGCTTGAACCCAAGGTTTCAAACAACTTTGTAAGCAAAATTGTCAAGATGGGTAAAATATATGAAAATAATTACATACATTTGTAATTAGTTCTTTCACTATTGAAATGCAAAAATTGATCTGTAAAATAAAATTACTAAGATCTCTTAAGAGTGAAAACACAATAGTAATTTTCTAAATTAATTTAAGAGTTGACTAACTTTAATTAGTGATAAATTGTTTATTGCAGGTTTTTTAATCACCTTCTATTTACGCAAAGGAGTCCTAATCCTGGTTGAGCTATAGAAATCATGGCAATAATAAACAATACAAGATTATCTAATCCTTATGGGGTTTGTCTTGGTTTGGGGAAGAGAGAGAAAAAGAGCTGGAAGACGGATTTTTATTTGACTGTATCAGATTACATACAAACAACCTATTTGGAGTTAACTTAGGAAGCACAGAGTGAGCAGACTTTCTCAAATCACAGGTATATCCATATGCACCATGTCATATCCCTTCATAACCTCATCAGTTTCTACCTGACATACAGCTTTTCTCCAGCGTTATGGGTAACCTAAGCCGTAATTTCACTTTTTCACCAGCTGGTGGGAAACTAACTTCTAACCTAAACTTATTCGTGACTAGTTTATACCTCACTGGCTTTGCAAATTATTTCTTACTGTCAACTTACTTGTTTTTATTATTTGTCCAAATGACATATCCACAAGCAGCAAGAATACCCTTTCTCTCATTTAATTATTTTTGGACAAAACCATCCAAGGTCACTTAGTCTTTTTTTGTTAAAGCAAACTCTCTGCTTACCTCGGAAAACCTCCTCCATTTCAGTTTGAGTTCATTTTACTGAACTTGAAGAGCAGGAAAGTACCTTGTGTTTCAGACAGGATTCAATGCAAGTTGAATATTTCCTCATTTCCCTCGGGTATACACCACCAAGTACGTTAGGATCATTTATCTTTTTCACAGTTATCTGAAAGCCTAAACTGCTACAGATACAGCTTCTTTGTCACCTTTAGTCATCCTAGTAACATCAAACCCACAGATGTCCTCCTTTTCCCCAGTTATTTTTAACAGAAACTTGGAGTTCATAGCTAAAATCTTCATTTAAGTTATGACTTTGGAAAGCTTTTTGATATCATCCAAACAGAAAATCACCTCAGTATTAACAGTCTGCAGCTTATTAGCACAGCATACTGCTGAATTTCATTGCACCACACAGACTTTTATTTGAGATGATTAAAATTTAATATTAACACATTCAACTAAACTCTGCTGGAAAATCTGCCATTAACATTCATCTAAGTTTCATCACACCAATCCATGGAAAACCAACTATGACAGGCTCAGTAAAGTTCACATTTAAATAATGCTCTTTATACCCATGCAGAGCTTATAGAAAAAGTCAGCACCAAATATCACAGTAACTTTTCAACACGCTACCCCTTCTTTGCTAGATCTTTCTGGGTATATAGGAAGCAAAATGGAAGAGCAGAAGAAAGAACAGTGCTTTGAGGTAAAGTTTGCTGATCTCACTAAATGGAAAAAACCAGCTAAAGTATGCAAATGAAAATGAAGACAGTTTCACAATACATGATAATTTATAGTAATTATCAGTAATCCAACAGCAACAGTTACTCTGATCTGAATTTTAGTTGGAAGGAAATAAATTAGTGAAGCTTTGAAGAAGTTTTTATCAAAAATGCTTTGCTAACCATGAGGAACTGCTAGAAAGACTGTTGGGTTTTGGGGTGTCTTACTTTTTTTGGTCTGGATTTGTGTGCAACAGAGGTTTCTGTCTTTGGGAGTTTGAGTTTTAGTTGGTTTGGGTTTGGGATTTTTTTTCCTTCTTTTAATGGTAATAAATTATTTTAAAATTTGTTTCCAGTTCAGTCAATGGTACTTAGCTCTTGGAGGGCTGCGTCTCTATTTCTGACTTGCACTCTAATCAGAAAAAACAAAGTCCAGACACATCATCCCAGTCACAACTAGCAGACCTGCGGCTACTCTGGCCTGGCTGAATTCCTGAGAGCAAACTCTAGTTCTGGAACTATGTAGCCATACTTTACCAATTGCAAAATTATTTAATATTTTGGATTATTCCCTCATCCCTGTTTGATACACCATATTAACACAAACCTATATTAAATTTTATGCTTTTTTTCTACTTTCTTCTTTGTAATTATTGTACATTTTTCTACCAACATGGATGTCCTATCACAATTTCCCTTAATACATCATATCTCTTTTGATTTGTGACTTCTAGTGTCAGGTCATATGCTCATATGCTTCTCTACCACACTCTTAGCTACAATGGGAGAGGGAATTGGCAATTCAAAGCTTCTTTGCATTATTCCTTCGTGTTTTGCACCTGCCACTGAAAGAATTGATTTTTCCCAGTTTTCAGATAGTTCTTGCACTGGTGCTCTGTGCAAGTTGTGGTGGGTAATTGAAACCCATCTGCCCATGACTGATGACTACATCCAAAACAACACTTGGTAGCTTGTCTCCTGCTTCCTCCGGCTACCTGTGGGGTCAGATGTCCCTCTTTTGCCCCAAGACTCTGTCCTATTATTTAAACACACACCTCTCTTTACATTCCTTCTCCAGCATGTGCCAGACCTGGGGGATCTCAGAGCAGTCAGTGGAACATTAAAGAGGTCATCTTCATCCCATCGGATCTGTGACTGCTGAGCAGGGTAGACAAGCTTGCTCTAATCCTATCCCCTCAAAAATGATGAATCCAATCCTGACATAATCCCGCAGAACTCACTGTACACCAGTGATGTCACTTGTGAACATATTCTTACTCTGGCTCAGTGCTTATGGATTTTAAAATGCATGGTATATTTAAGCAGATGAATGACAAGTAGGTTGTATGTGTTCTTTGTTTTCCATTTTTCCCTTAATAAAATTCTGTTACGTTGGAAAGCATTTTTAAGAAATGCATACATGAAATAAGCAGAAGTTGCTTTAAAATTAGAGTTAATTATACATTAAATGCAATTCTTGTATGCAATGGCCTGACACAGTACTTAACATGTTTATCATCAGAAGTTTAATGACAAAAACAACAAAATAATGTTTCTGGTCCTTCTTACAGCTGAAGAAGATGGTGGGTTCTTTTGAAGGAAACTCTGGAAAGTGACCTTCCTTCACTGACTGTACCACAAATATGACTATATCCTATTTATATCATAATTCTACTATTAGAATAAAAAGTTATGACAAAACCCACAAATATGTTTCTCTTTCCACTTTCTTGGATCATAATTTCTAGCAGTTATATAGAATACAAGTATGTACTAAGAAAATGAATGAGTTGCCAGTGTTACACTCACCAGAGGTATCTTGAAGAGTGGTAACTAGACATATTTTCTGATGTTCCTGTTTGCTGTAATAATATGTGACCAGGTATAACAATCATCCACAAGAGACTGCATTCTTTGTGATTGTCATTCTAATTCTACCATGATGCTGAAAGATGAAACAGATTTACCTACTTATCTATCCCAGCTTTTGTTCTTTTGCTAAGAACTCACTGACCCATGTAACTATTTTCTTACTCACATTCTAACAGTTTTCTCAGAGACTCAGTGAGCTCATTAATTTCTATTTCAGAACTAGAAACCCCTTTTTCAGAAAGAAAGGCTATTTTGATATAAGCCTAGGTAAGATAAAAATTCATCTCTTGCGGAAAATTTTATTTTATTTTGTTTTATCACCCTTTCTATTAAACCTGATTTCTCATTTGACCTTATCTGACTTTAACTGAGGTGCAGATGTCCAATAATATCATCCCTGTCCAAAGTTTTCAAATCTAATTCTAGTCTTCACAGGAGACCACATATTAGACAATCACTGCTAATCATCCAAAATGTTGCATTGCAAGAAGTTGGTTTTCAGGTCTCCCTAAAGCACTCTGAATTGCTTTTGTTGTGCCTTTTATTTTCCCCACCGTTGCTAATAGCTCTTTGGTTTTACTACCTTCTACATTTTTTCCTCTTAAAATTTATGACAACAGACTGTGCTATTCCAAGAAAAATCTACACGGTCAGACAGAAACTGAACACAGATTTTTTGCCTGGGGTGTAAACTGGCAGGATGCAAGCTGGCTCTGGTCTGGAATTTGATGTAGAGCTGTGCATAAGCAAATACACTTGGCAAATACTTCGATAATACCTAGGTTTCCCTTTAAGGCACTTTCTCCAGTTGTTCACCCATTTCCTTGATCCACCCTCAAACTATCCTCAGTTTTTCCAATACCTTGCATGTGTGTATGGATACATGTATGCATATTTTGTTGCAACAAGTCTGATTTTTGAAGTATCATTAAAAAAGTATATATATTGCCACTTAAGGGGTTTAATGTGCTGCTCATTCTTTTGATTTTGCACAGTACTGCACGAAGTATGCATTCTCAATTTCCTTCATCTTAGGGTCACAATTTTTTGATCCAATTTTGGTTTAGGGTTTGTTTGGTTTTTGCTTTCTTTTTTTCCTAGGAAAAAGGGGATTGATGCATACAATTAAAAGGAGCGCATAAAAAATGAGTTCACAGAATCACAGAATCACAGAGTTAAGGCAAATTATTGACTTGGCTACTTACTTCTGTGCGGCCTATGGGTTATCCCAATTTAAATCACAGAATAAATCACAGAATATTCTGAGTTGGAAGGGACCCACAAGGATCATCGAGTCCAACTCTTAACACTGTCTCCCTGGCAGGAATTGAACCCAGGTCTCCCACACGCCAGGTGGGGACACTTACCACTGTACTAAAGTGGATTTATTTATCAAGGTTAATAGTGAAATTATTCTAATGCAAAGCAAGCAATTTAATGGGTATGTAATTTGGGGGACAAGATTCTATTCTTTCTTTTCCAGGCCAAACTGTAACTCTGCCAACTGCAGCTACCTCCCTCTTGCCCCAGAAGCCAGCCACTTCCAATGAAACATCAGCAGGGAACATTTTGTAGCCAGAACTTTGGATCAATACCATTCATGCAGCTGAGAAGCAGCTGGCCAGATTTTAATTCATGTTTTCCAAGCAATGGACCTCAGCATGGGCTCAAGCACAAAGAAGATATGAAGCAAATGAAAAGGAGAAGAGGTGACAAGTATTCAAATGGCAAACAAAGCAGACTTAGCTGCCATGGACAAGTGTCTCAGAGGGCTGCAACAAACTTCAGTTTGGAATGCCTGGATGATACCTCCTCCCACACCTGGCCTCCCAAGGTTACAAATATTACTTAGGGAATGTTTTCTCCCTGACCTAACTTCTGCACCTATTCCAAAGATGCCTTTTGTACACTCAAGCTCACACACCCTCTGATCTGCCCTGCACAATGCTGTCCTTTGTGGCTGCATCTCATGGTGCCCATTGGATCACCAGGCGCTCCATCAGGCAAATACCCTGCTTATTCTGCAAAGAGCCCTTTGCTCATTGTGTCAGCAGGTACCAAACGTGTCAATAGTCTCCTTTGCCCTCAAGACACCCAAACTGTGGAAGACTGATGGAGGCTGCAGTGCAATTCAAACCAACACTTTTTGGAAACACTGTGTTGTGATGAAACAGCACGAGAATCTCATCTTCCAGGAAAATGAATCCTCATTAGATGAGAAATACATGGATATAGCTATGAAAAATATATCAGAGCTGCACTGCAGGGTTTCAGTGATATTTTCCTCATACTCATTACTGAAATTAATTCACAAGACTTGCCACAATACGGTGACAGGATACAGCTGTAATACTTTAAGCTGCTGTTAAGAATTCAAAACATGACAATCAGATCAGTTCTCTTTATATACAATTAGAACATTTATTTGCCTGTTCATTGCAAAATTAAGAAGTAAAAGCAAGCAGGAGCTGGAAAAGCAGCCAAGTAATAAAATTGATTGACTGCCCAAATACATAGAAATCATATCCACAGCTTTCAAGCATTCTCTCAAAATCAGAAAATCAGCTCTTCAACATTACCAAACAACCTGGTTAGACAGGATGGAAAACCTGCTGTTAAACAGAAGACAAAGTTTGTCTGAGGTGTACCTTACACAATTACTGGTTGCCCAAAATAGCATGCGCCTCCATAAATCTGTCTCTATTTAAGGTAATTAGTAGAAATTATTCAGCAATATAATTTTTCTTGATTCTTCAATTACATCAGACGTACGGTTGTGTTGAGGAAAAACATACCAGTGATAGAAATTATGTTTTTTCCGGAAAAGTTGTACACTCAGACTTAATTTTGCTTTTCAGCTACTACTTTTATAGGACTACAGATCATTTCCCCACAGCACATCAGTTTTCTTTTGTTCATACATTACAATCAACATGGATCAATCCTTACAACCAAGAGCTTCAGATTTCAAATTATATCCATTTCTCCTGCACTGCCATTATTCTTTCAAAGTCAACATTGTCCAAACCATGTATTAAACAGGAAAGGAGTATAAATTGCAGAAATAGAATCAAGTTTCATACTCTCACAGGCAGATTTTCCCAGTGAAATGCTGGTATTTTCAAACTGCTCATCACCAGAGGAATATGAAGAACTATTCAAATATTGGGCAAATAATTCAACTAAAGATATTTTAATTAAGCAAATTAATTGCTTTTCCATTGAAAGAAATACCATTAAGAAATCTGAATTAAGCCTCAGATAAGGTGCTGAATACAACAATCTGCATTCCAGTTAAAGTAATCTCAAAAACTGTTTGATTCTCGTAGAATGAATCAAGGCCGCAGTTGTGCGTGCCAAATTCACATTGTTTTTTTATTATTATTATGTGTGACAGCTTTAGTCAATGTGAAGGATCAGAATTCATGGCACACAGTGTTCAGAGGGATTCAGTGTCTCGCCTGGGCAGGAGCTAATGAAAATCCAAGCCATAAATCAGCCTTTGTAGGCTCTGATCAAGAAAAAAGTACAGCTGACAGGTCCAAAAACTTGTTGGAATACTTTTCACACGAGAAGTTGCTTATGAGGCTAAAAGTTGTTGATCCTCTACCCCTAGGAATAAAATCTAACAAATATATGGCAATAAATATCTTCAATCACTTTTGTAAGTATTAACTAGCTAAAATCAATTTCACTAAAACTTCTACTTGATTCTTAAGTGGTTGGTTAAACAAAACAGGCAGATAAACGTTCCTGCATGCTTAAACTGGAGAATCACTTCTGAAATAGATTTGATCCACATTAATTACTTGAAAAAATAAAGCATCATGAATTTTACCTACATATATTGAATGGACTTTACTTAGCAATCTCTGAACTGTAAGATAGTCCTTCTATTTTTCAGTCTCTGGTTCAGTTTTTCATATCCTTGTAATTACTGCAGCTGCACTGTTGCCAGCAAAATCCTAGACTCTAAGCTTTTGGCTATGACAGCACATCTAAGTAATCACCATGGGATACCAGGCTAAACTTGAACAGGTTTCTTTTTTATGAGCTATATACATGAGCAAAAGCAGGAGCATGTTTAAACACAGCAAATCAATTCAAGTCAAGCCTCCCTACTTAATAGATTCACACAGCTTATTAAGATGAGCAAACACGCTTTAATGAAGAACACCCATCTTCTAAATGAGACAAATAAAGCCTTGGTTGTGCTATTCAGTCAGAGTAGGGCACAGCTTCAGTTTCAGGATGTCTCAGAGCTTCGAGAAGCAAATCTACTACAAAAGGAGTTCATTGTGGACTTTTCACTTTTCCTACTTTGCTACCTAGCAGAGTTGTCTTGATTATCTGATGATTCTTCATTTGGTACACCACTCTTTGCACAACAGCAAGAGTCATGGCCCAACAGCAAGATTCAGCTGGGCTTTTCAAATGACAGCTTCTTTCACTTCTTCTAGAAAATCCCCAAGTACTTCAGACACTCCTAAGACAAACAAATACTGGCTCTACAGGAAGATTTAGAGTAACATTGTTAGTCAGTGGCAACTACCACTGTCATTTCCTACAATGAAAACTCTCCTCTTCCCCAACCAGTATAACTTGGAGAAATAGTCAATGTAAATTGGTCAACAATTGTGTCATCCTTGCTCTGTGCCATCTCAGATTCCACAAGCTTTTTCCACTGACTTGTTCGTTGTAGGAAACCACCATAATAATGACTCTAATTCGTCTGTGAGACAACTATTGCCATGCTACGGCCTGTGAGTGGTGAATTCCACTTAACACTATAGATATTTTTTAAAAAACTTACCCAGACACACAGATTTGGAGGCAACAGTTCCAAACCAAGAAATCTTACTCCCCTTAGATTACACCAGATTTGGGTATAAATGTAGTCAGAGTATTCCACATGACATCTTGAGAAGACACAGTTGGCCTGGTTTCCCTTGCAATTTTGCCACAGTAGTTGTGAGTATGGAATAGAACTGCAAAAAATGCTATCATTGTAATTTGTAGCACTGACCAACCCCTTAAGCATGGTAAGTTGTTCAGATAATTGACTAGAGCTAACTAGAAGGCTCAAAAGCTCCAGAACAGCAATTTATAAGCTTAGAATCTCTTACCACAGGCACTGGACATGGGTTCATGGTTCATATACATACATCACATTCATAAATGAACTACATAATTAGTTATTATTCGCAGATGACATGAAGCTTGGAGCCCGTGTTGATCAGTTAGAGGGTAGGAAGGCCCTGCAGAGAGACCTGGACAGACTGGAGAGATGGGCAGATTCCAATAGGATGAAATTTAATAAGTCTAAATGTCGGGTTCTGCA
>WEKX01005728.1:4920-21656 GCA_013390025.1 Pitta sordida | reverse complement strand
AGCCAGGCAGGGGTTGGTCTTTTCTCCTTGGTCTCTGATGACAGGATGAGAGGTCATAGTCTTAAGCTTCAGCAGGGAAAGTTTAGGCTTGATATTAGGAAAAGGTTTTTTACTGAAAGAGTGATCCGGATGTGGAATGGGTTGCCTGCAGAGGTGGTTGAGTCACCAACCCTGGATGTGTTCAGGGGGAGGCTGGACGAGGTGCTGAGTGATATGATCTAGATGTAGAGGATCGGTTAGTTGGATTATAGGTTGGACTAGATGATCTTCAAGGTCCTTTCCAGCCTTATCTATACTGTGATACTGTGATACTGTTATGTATATTTTTACTGCCAATTCCAAAATACATGCTAAGGAATGCTTCATACTCCAAGGGATTTTGATCTCTATGAAAATTATTAATTACAGAATTGGTAACTAGATTAATCACTTACTACAAAATTTAAAGGAAAATACAGGAAAACAATCACTACTTAACACTGCGGCATCACACAGAATCGATTCAGAATTTCAGATAGGAAGTCCAGTTTGCCTAGAGGTTTTCCTGTTTATCATAATTTTAAAACTTACATCATCATTTACTGTGCACAGTACATCTTACAGTTATTTATATTCTCTCTCTGGTTATGTCACCTCTCTGACCAAACAACTTGAAAATAGTTATGTATGAATGCAATTCAAATTGATAAAATGCTAATATATGTGGTACTGAATGCCATTAGAAAGTTCACCAACATTACTGAAGAGATTAAATTAGCATTTTTCTACAACATTAAAACTGTCACGGAATGCAGCTCACAGTACATCCCTCTTTCTATCTTTTATTCAAATTAACTCTAGACTTTTCCTTGCTTTGTGGCTTTATCCCAATGGAGAATTATGATGGAGCAGTCAGTTGCTGCCCAAGTATGATCACTCATAGGAGTTCTGAACCCCAACAGGTAATCAAAATATGCATTGAATAAACAATGTAGTATATGCCACATGAACGTCTGGTTCTGCCACAAACAGAAATACTTTAATAGTTTCTTTATTTTCTTTTCCCCTCATCAATCAAGAGATACTCTCATGAGCTGCCAATACTTACAGTTTTGTAATTAGAGCAATTTCCTCATGATCTACTACACATAATACATCCATAGGTCATGAAAAAAGCAGTTTTCATATACATGGGTTGAATTCTGCAACAAGGTGAAGAAGTGCTATGTATTGGCTAAGGCACAAACCCAGGTTCAATCTGTTTTGTTGAAACAGAGACAAGTCACGCCATGGCACCACAGTATCTTCGGATTCAAGCATTTTAATACAGTGGTTTTAAACACAGTTGTAATCACTTGACAAGAAGAACCAAGTTTTTACTTGATGCATGTTTTCCTTTATGCCTCCACCCTCAAGAAGATTTGAACAAAGAAGTGCTTTTTCCCCACTGATAGAAGTGTAGATCAATAAGCCCAATGCCATCTCTTATTGACATTTTGGCATGATATTTTGGCTGGTTTTTTTCCTGATTTGACTTACATTTTTTTTCTTCAGACAGGGAATTCTATGTAATTTCCTTATGATTTTGTGCAGTATTAAGATCAGTAAAGAAATACAGGATCACAAGCCAGAAGAACTCATCTGTTTCCAGATACTTCATGCAAAATATCATCTTCCCTCCAGTAAAAACACAAAAGCTGGAATAGTCATCTTACGTAGCTATCTTAGATGTTCACAAGGTGGTATTTCCTCCACATTTCTATCTGTAGTGGGTTCTTTCAGAAGAATCATTTCAATATGGTACAGTTAATGAATGATATCTGAATGGCAAACCCTGCCTTACTGGCACACTGCAATTTCTTTCATAATATAAAATTCAAGCTCTCACTTTTCATAGTGTCATACAATGACACTTTTTTGGGAGGGAAAAAAACCCCCAAAGTAAACAAAAGACCTAACTGAAAAATTCTACATTATAAATTTACATTAATTTATAAATTTTCACTGATATCAGGTGATCCACTCTCCTTTTACTGAGTATCCATAAGTAGTCCCACGAGAGAAGTAGTCTGCTTGATCAGAAGTACTTACAAAGCAAAGCCCAAACTATTTCAGTATTACACATGAAACAGTACTGCAGTGATGCAGATGGAGCTTGATATACTTTGTGCTGAAAAGGCATTTGCCTCCGGCTGAAAGACATGAAACAAAATGCAGAAAAACATTTAGCAGACAACACTTCCACAAGTTTCCAATGGTCTGTTTCAGAGCAGTCAAGATATTTTGCCAATCTATCAGGACAGTCGGTCATGTGCGACTGAAAATGAGCAATCTGGCTAAGTGGGAGCACAACAAAGGACTAGCAGGGACGTTATGACAACAACAAAAAATGAAATGAAAGGAGCTGAACAATTGCATTGAGTGAACGCTTCAGACTTGTAACCAGGGAAGAAGAGCTTCTCGGGACACAAGAGAAAACCAGAAGGATTCTATTTTGGACCAGCAAGGAGAGAAATCAAGAACAGTGGGAGTACCATGACAGGTCTACTATGGTTTCATAAAGAGGAAGCATCAACATTGACCAATACATAGCATTTCCTTTAGGGAGGGAGAATAAAAGTATCTTTGCACTAGGGAGAAAAGCATTAGTAACTTCAGTGAGAATGGCATTATGATGTCCTTTGCAGAACTGAAAAGAGGAAGGGTCTCCAGGAAGCTGAAAGTCAGGACTAGGAAGGAGCAAGATGAACAAAAGTTACACAGAAGTAGCCGGGGGAAGCCACACGTTCAGGCTGTAAGACTGCCCTGCTCAAAAATAATGCACAAGATATAATTCAGTGACTACAAAGAAGAAACGCATACACTGGCTTTAGATTAAAAATAAGTGACAGTGGCATTACATTTTTTGGTGCTCAATATTCTTCCAGTTTATAATTACTCTTGCATGTTTTTTCTGCATTTTCCCAGAGTTCTGAGCTGTGTTCTGCACCATACCTTTAAGAAAAACCAATAACTTCTGAAAGGTACAATGGGAAGGTGGCTACAGAAACCTCTATTTCAGCATCAGGTAATATTTCAAGAAAATAAAAGTGAGATATAGTAGAGCATTATATAGTAGTGATTGTATTGTTTAGAGAAAGTGCATTGGCCACACGTGGCGAAAATAATTTTCTCGATTTTGCCCAAAAGGGAAAAATATGAAAGGTGAATGAATGAACACTTCTGTTTCTAGAACAAACTATTTTGAGTTGGTTAATATGCTTGACAGTACTGGAGAGGTAAATTATTAGAAAATCATATTTTGAAATATTACCTTGAAGCTTTAAGTATATTCCCAGTAATCTGAGATGAAATCATTCAGCTGTCTAGGTATTATTGATCCAGAGTACAGATACTAACATTCAACCAGAATACCTGAATTGTACTACTTCTACAAAACATACACTGAAGTTAAAAGCAAAATCATACATTGCTATGATCCCATTAATGTTAGTAGTAATTTAGACAGTGTTACAACACATTGTGAAAAGGAATTAGTTAAATGTATTGTACAGCACAACTACTAAAGAAAATTCAGGTGCTCCTAATATATATATACAGCAAGGCCAGTCTTCATTGTAAACAATACAGTATATTGTGCATGCCTACTTCTACTGAAAATTTACTCTTATTTCTGCTTGACTTTTCTGTTGAAATATGAAGCTCTGTTTTGTCATTCACATTCAATCAATCTACTCACACTGACTTTATGAAAAGTACCAAAAGTACCATTCAAGCAATTTGGACACTGAGTACATAATTTTAAAGGGAGAGATCAGACTTCCTGAATTAATGTTTCTCCTTTCACCTTCATATAAGAGTGCTATTGTCATAGATGCAGAGTACTGAAGGACAGAGCCAACCCTAATCTAATAGTGTATTGGGAATACTGAGTATTATTTATGAATTGAATCATTTAGTTATGTAAAAGGATTACGTAGTAGGCATCCTATGCCATCCTTTTGATCCACAGACCTTGTTAGAATACATGCGAGATTTCTCCAAGGCTAAATTTCCAGGCTGCATGTATTACCAGAATAAAAGAACAAAAAAGAGAAGCTAGAGGCACTTGCAAAGCATGACAGCTCAGAGAAATAATCTGCATACCATCTATATGACACAGCTAGAGTAAGTCCAGGAGTGTTCACTCAGCTGCAGCCTAAGGGATCTGTCATGCAGCCAGCTGCTGCTGCTATTTGACATCTGGGATCTGTAACTGGAATTGAAAAGAAAAACAAACAAATAAAAAAAAAACATAAAAAAAGAAAAGAGGTGGGGGAAAGAACTGAAGAGATATGTGTGATTCACAACACCAAAAAAATCCTCTCTCTCACAATGCTAGAGGTATTTCTAAGGAAAGAAGAAAATTTCATCGCAGAAGATGGAGCCTCTGCTCACTGCATGCACACAATGTGCAAATGAAAGCTCAGATAAGTCCTGGCAAATGACTGTAACACAATGAAAATCTTAAAGAAACACATTAATACTTCTAAAAGTATTGCCCATATGTGACCAGCAGTTTTGTCACCTACTGCTCCACTTGCAAAAATTGCCACAGTTAATTCACGCCATGAGGGTGAGAGCGCATGGTTAAGGCTGACTCAGAGGTCTCAAGCATTATGACAAGGGTATCCAATTCTCCACACACAGGAAACCTCGGTCTGATTTCCTGTGCTCACTTAACACTATTTACTGGGCATGGAGACAAGTGCAAGCAGGGAAGTGACTTGCCTGGAAACCAGCAGAGCTAAGGAAGATGAAACCAGCCTGCAGAGGAAATGCACCTCGCAAAAGAGCCTCTTACCAAACCAGGGACCTGCAGTATAGAATCTGTTTAGTAATGCAGACACGTATTTGGAGTTCCAGTGTTTTGCAAGTCTCTATGAAATATAATGAAACTGGCAGTCAGTACTTACAGATTACTGCACAAGCTGCAGGCAGCATCCCTGTCTATGGCTTGTGCATTTCATCAAATGCTACTCCCTATGTCTGGAGAGCTTTTCATCCTCATATGACCCCCTCTTCCTCTCATGGCTGAGAACATTTGAGATGTGTGATTCACATATGTCCACACGAACTCCCAAAAGTGTAATTTTATAGAAGCAAATAGCCTGTTTCTCTGAGCTGGATCAGCAATGTTTCCCCTTGTCAACCCACAACATTAGTGAAGCTTTGAACTGCTGCAGTAACTCTCTAAGAGAGAGAGAGACCTCTCTGGCAAAGATACGGATGGAAAAAAAAAAGATTTCTGTGCCCCTGCATGTGTTTTTGTGGCAGCTTCTATATTTAAATTCTGGGGGAACTATCTCTGGGCCAGATTTTGTCAGTCCTATTCACAGTATCTCACTGCTCAAATAGTCCTGAGGGACTACACTAAGGCAATCTGGATCATGTTGAAGAGTTGTTTCCATTGTGAGCAATTTATTTTTCTGTCTGGCTGAAAGATGGCTTCAGCTAAACTATTCATAGATGAAGGCAGTGTTCATAGTGGTGGTAGACTGTGACCTTTATATAGGAACGAACATATCTGAAAAAGGGTCCTCTGCTCACGGAAAGAGCAGATGACACCGCTGTGAGCTTGGAGCATCTGTATGAAATAGGGAGTGAGAAAAGTAATGTACATATGCATTACGCTGATGCTGCTCATCGGCACCTGGCCAGCAAGTACAGACACACACAGCACTGTGCAAATCTCTGCAGAACAACCAAAACTTAACATTTCAGGCAATGAAGTCTCTGGTTCTGATATCAGACAACTTACAGTACATGTGCTAGCCTGGAAATTACATTTTTGGAAGTTACAAAACTGGTAGCTGTATGTAACATACATAGATGTTGATACTAAGGAGAGGTACTGTGTGTTTTTGTATGGGCTTGGAAGCTGGAGCCACGGTCATCACACCAGCAGTCTTTCACAGAGGTCAGAGCTTCTTTCTGATGCAGGAAGGAAAACCCAAGTGCATGAAGCAAACATGCAAACATACATAAGGTATTACTAGGCATATATGTAGAGAACAAATCAACCACAAAAGAAACTCTTAAATTTTTTGCCTTTCCTCCTCAGTTTACCTACAAGCACTTCTTCCAAATCTGATATAGGAAAATATTTCATTGATGAATAGCTACTATTTGGGACAGCTAGAAGTTCGAGCACCCAAGGATTTTACTGTGTCTGTAGCTTAAACAAGACACAGGCAGAGGAGCTGAAATGGGAAAAATATCAATTGCTCATGCTTGGCCTTGAGACACAACCATAAAATGTAAATATTCGGAGCTCCAGTACAGGTCTTAACTCACAGACCATGTATCCCGGCACATTTACACCAACAAATGTGACAGAGAAAAGAAAAGTTTCTTCATTGACTCTATTCAGAAGTCCTATGGAGAGTTAAAAGTGTTCACTAGAAACACAGAGAAACATATAAATGCTGTAATTCTAGTACATTCAGGAAAAAAATCCCTGGACCCAATGATGTATTCCTATTACAAAGGCTAGACTATAGAAAAATTCTGATGGGTTTTTACCTAAACCATTTACTCCATAAATAGCACAAATTATTTCATGCCCTTTAGTTTCATTCAATGATCCAAGTTTCCCCTCATCCCCTCTCAAAATAAAACAGAAAGTAGAGAAAGAAAAAAACTTTTAATATTACAAAGGTTAAGCCTGCCCTTCCACGCCTGTAATCAATAATGTTTGCACTCTGCCAGTATTTAGGCTGGGCTCAAATCCTGGCTGACACATAGTGTCAAATGTCACCCAGGTTGGAGATCAACACACAGGATCAATGCCTTTAAAAGCATGAGGAAGGCGAGTTAAGTTAACTCTTTTTGTTAAGAGTTACCCATGGCTAATGGCTTTGCTGGAGTGAGGCCAGCTACAATAACATACATGTCTCTTGAGTTTGACTAGAAGTGCTAGATATATCATTTGTTAAACTACTCTCTCCCTTGTCTCATATGAAAAAATATAAACCAATTTTTTTTACTACAAAAAAACTTTGGTTTGTAGCAGGTTGAAATACTTCAGTACATATATCTTCCTGGAAGCCTTTAAACTATTCTTTCACTAATCTCAGAAAACACTTGTCTTCCCTGTAAAGGGATAAATTATGCATGGCAGCAAAGGAACAGAAAGAAGGAAGGTGATCTCAGCTACAGCTGCCTAGATATCAGCTGCCTAGCTCCAGCTAGCCATTTATGCTGTGCTCCTTGTAACAGCTCTCTGGGGTGGAGAAAATGGCCTTTTAGATGTGCCAGTCTCTCACCGTTACTAGAGAAGGTGTTTGAGTGAAGACCTTGAAAGACCCAACCTGTTCTCAGCCAGCTAAGGCTGGCTAGATGAAGCCTGCGGTGCCAGGGAACACAGGCCAGGATCAGAAGAGCCCAAGTTCAAGCTCCCAAACTCCTCCTCACCAGCAGCACCAACTGTTGGTCTCCTTTTTTCTTTATGAACTGCCAAAGGGCACTCCAATTGTCCATGATCAGTTCTGGTGAGTCTCATTCTACAATCAACTGCAGCAAATGTACACAAGTCCCAGCAGCACAGAGGAGCTGCTTTTCCCATCATGTTTGCTGCCGAAACTGAGCAGGAGGAGCCCTTGTCTAGCCCATCAGTTACTGCTGCTTCCAATAGCATTTCCCATCAGCTCCCAGGCACTCGTGGTTTAGAAACGCTAAGTGTCCAAACTATGCCTCAGAGCATTTCAGCAAGTGAGAAGACCACAAGTTACTCAACACAGTCCACAAAGGCTTTCTCAGTCACAGAGTTTAAGCAATAGCATAGATGAGGTTAGACAGACTGACCACAGCATGCCCAGCATTAGCTACTCCAAAGGACTGTTTTTCATAAATGGGATATCATGCTGAGTTATGAAAGGCTTTGCTTCTTTCGTGGAAAAAAAATTCTCAGAAGAATGCTTGAATTCTTTTCTTGCAAAAGGGATTTGTTACTATGTGCATGGGGTAGAGTCTGGGGAAGAGATACATGCTAGTTGTCTCCTGATGTCTTTGAAACAAAAATACCTATAGACTGTATCTGGAAGACCTTGCTCATACCAGATAAGATTTTTGCATCACATGAGACTGATGTTCTGATGCAGAAGGGTGGATGAGGTGCCTCATACAAACCTCTAGAATATAAATCTCCCTATAAAACCAACCTGCTAGCTCTTGAAATCTCCAACTCTCATAATGCTGAAATATGATTTTTCCCCCGACCATCTTGATCAGAAAATCAAGGATTTCAATAATATTTTGTGCAACACAGATCAATATTTTATCCTACCCTGTTTTTCTGTGGAATACAGTAATCCCTCGCTACTTTCTGGTTCTCCATTCCCGGCTTCAATACATCATGGGTTTTTTTTTCCTTCAGCTTTACCAGCTTTACTATTTTTATCGTATTTACTGTATTTACCATATTTCCCGCTACTTTGTAGATTTTACTTATCACGGAATTTTTCTGGAACCCCCTCCCCCAGCAATATTCGAGGAATTACTGTACTTCAAAAAACGCCAATATTCCTAAGGGTTTGACTTGATGATCCCTTAATTTGGTGGGAGCATGCTGCAGAGTACCCTATTGACCCAGAACTGAGTGGAGCTTAGCCTTCCAGAGTTTCTGTGTTTCCTCCCTGCAAAAACAAAGGCAATAGTTACTACTGATGTGTGCCTCTGCCTTCCCCTGGCATGAGGTGCAGATGCCACCAGTTGGAAGCACCATCTAGGTCAATCATTTCACATGTAGCTCTTTGAAGACAACTGAGACAGATTATATTTCTGAGCCTGAAAAAGCCATGTGAATGTATTACCCAAAGTCATATCATGGGTAGGTACACTATAACAGGCATTTTAAATGAGTCTATTACAGTCTAAATATTCCTAAATAAGTCCACAGCTCTTTGATCTTGGACATGAAAGAACAACATGATTCAAAGATGTAAGTTAGGCACTTCAAAAAGCTTAAGTTGCATCTGGCAACAGCAGGCAAATTTTTCAATAGTAGTAACAAATAACCACTTCATAATGCACGTGATGTATTCTTTCTTAGTTGCATCAGATATAGTCTTGGGGCTTCTTTTTCCCTTCCCATAAAGATCTGTGGAAAGGTCTGTTGACCACCTTAGCTTACATGTCATTGGATTCAACTTTTCAGTACATTGTATGATGTTTTTTCTTAAATAACCTTAACAGTTATTAATTTAATTACTTGCTTATAGGATACAGGAAAATTGAAAGAAACATCTCAAGTCATGCATTTATGCATTATGAAACGTGCACAACTGCATTTTTTCCCCCATGCTTTGCTGGTGCCTATTTTGTTCCTGCTACACAGCTGTACCTACAAGTCTCTTCTGCGACTTGTCTCTACATTGTTCAATATCCTGTCACAATTTATCCCTACTCATTATGTCTTGAAGAGTGGGAAAGGAGTAAAAACACAGCTAAATCCCCACTTCTGTCATTACGTATATATTTTAACATCTCACATCTTGCCTGATACATTACAACTACACAATTTGAAAGGGTCTACTCAGAAAGTGCATTTGAGTTAAAACTCAAACCATTACTTAGTTTCATACTTTTTCTTCTGTTTGTGTCACTGGATAGAGTATGCATAAGGAGGACATAGAAGGACATGTTATTTCTGTTTATTCTATTTCTGTTGTATTTCCCATTTCCTCCAGACCCCTGCCCTTCAAAGTCTTTCTGCAGATCCAAAGGAGACATAGCAGGGAAGAACATGTTTTCTGGGGTAATGTTTCTATGAGATCTGCGTAGGAACATTGCACCTTTGTTCTGGAACAGTACCACGAAGAAGCGGGCATTGTTCAAGCATGGAAAAGATGATTAATATGCTGCATCATCTTAGGCAGGGGAGCTTATCCTACAGGTGGATCAAGGAGTCCAGGTGTTTGGAAAGCTGTCTCCTGCCTCCTCCAAGGATTCCAAAACTACATACTATTTCTGGAGCTTTTTCAAACCACCATAATAAAACACCTGGGCTCTTTCAGCGCCTTCTGCTAGATATTGCCATGGGGGAGTATTACATATTCCTTATGTGTGCCTTGATATAATTCACAAAAGCAAGTGATCAATGAAAATGTGAGAGCCAGGCATTCTCAATTAAGATCATATCAGCTCAGAAACAAGTAATTTTTTCTTTTATTCCTGCCAATTCTTAATTAAAACAGGTAAGTAAACCCATATGTGCTGAAATTGAATTTGGAAAGGCTGAAATTCCCAAAGAGAAGCTGTTATTGACATGTTACAGAAGAAACAAAGTATTACTCACTTTACAAGTCTTTACTTTTGGCTTACATAAGAAAAGATTATTTTCTAGCCAAAATAAATCTCAGTTTAGTTCTCCCTCTATTCACTTAGCAAAACGAAGCCTTTAGATCTTTACTGTAAGGATAAATAGTACACTAAAAAAAAAAAAGTCCAAAGCACAAAGCATACTCATGAATTCAAAGGCTGAGCTGACTATAATTAAAAAGTCCACCCTTTCCTCACCTTTAGAAGCTGTTCCTGTATCTCATCTAAACTTCTCTGCTTTCTGAAAGTTTCACAAAATGAGCCAGGACACCGAACTGACCATTTATTCAACAATTTATATCACTCTTGAAACTGAATATGGAGATTAAATACCAACTGCTGTTTATTTATTGTACTGAAAAAGGTGAAGGATCCATGTTTATACAGACAATATGTCTAACATAGCCAACAGCTTTCCAGCTTCAGTTGGCTTCCCAGTCATCCTTTTGCTATTGCTAGCTCTTCCAGCATTACCGCTTATCCAGTCTCGGACTTGTTTTTTGAAACTCTCCTTTGTGAGATAAAAATCATATATTCCACAAAAGAGCAACTCAAAATTCCTGCATTTATCTAGTCTTCTATCTTCATGCTAGTATCTGCATCTCTTTCAGTTCAATACATCTAGGTTAAAGACACGTCACAGTATTCACAAAAACCTTCACTAAGCCTTTCAGATGTTCTTGCTGGCAATTCATTTCCCTGACTCATTTAAAAAAAAAAAACCAACAAAACTGTTCAAATCTATCTATCTTTTTCCTAAATATATCCTTACTGCATTCACTTAAAATTAGCTTCGCTTTGCAGACAAGGTTTCTGATCAGTCAACACAGCAGTCTAATCAGTCTGTGTCTAATCATTTGCTCTTCCATCTTCTCAGTAGACTTGACACCTAAACACTGAGGTAGGTCATATACAGAAGAACTTAATAAAATGCCCTCTTTCCAAAGATGTTTCACAGCATCAGCTTGCATCCTAGCATGCTGCCTTCTTGGTGCCTTCAGCGCTTTGCTTTTGCAACCTGCAAGCTTCATTCTGTTATTATAAGATGGGGTTTATTTGAGGCAAAGTCACTGGCTATTTCCAAATCATGCTTGTTTGTTTTATTTTAGCATTTGCAGTTTTGCACATACACTACTAAAACAAACAAACAACCAAGCGCAGGTTTTCAGTGTCAGGTTTGTTTGGGCCCCAAGGAGAACCCTTCCCTATGCACCTGAGTCGAAGAGCTGACTAATGGCCTTGTTCACGAGGAGCAGTCACTGCCTCTGCCTGCTGCTAGTTCTGAGAACTCTCCAGAGAAACGAGGTAGCTCATCTGCTTCCTATCCAAACAAGTGGTAGGTGCCAGGTGTTACAAATTTTCTGTAAAGCAGGCTGAATAAACAGGTGGTGAAAGTTGCTGACAACACAGAAATATTTAGCTTAACCAAGGCTTAGGAGGATCATTAGGAAGTTCCTGAAAGCCCAAGCAAAAGTACACAATTAGGCAACACTTAACAGGAATGATTGCAGATAAGCGCAAGGCCGTTGCTCCAGAGCAGAGAAAAATAAACAACCTTTTGGATGAGTGTGACCTCTTCAAAATAAGCAGCTCATTAAAAGAAGCACTGCAAAATGCCTGCAAATCTCCGTCTCTCTGTGTCTGTATATGCATATGTGTGTAGGGGATCTAGTATAAAGCAACTAAGATCTTTGATTTATTGTTTGTTACTAGCATACATAAAAGATAAGAGCCGTTATGGAGACTATATTTGGCTTGATTTCGTCCTCAATACAGAACAGCCTGGTTTGGCCTCATTGCACTGGAACTGCAAGCTGTTTGGAATGCACAAGAAATAAGTCAAAAAAAGGAAAAGTAAAATCAAGGAGTTTTTTTTCATCCTGTCTTCCTAAAGCTCCAATGTGGTTTCATAGGTTTCTATCTGCTTGCTGTTCATGTTCAGCAGGAACATAAAACCATCAGAAGAACTTCCTAGATTTTAATAATCCTTGAGAACTGGTTGGTATGCTTATAGAAGCGCTTCAAATGTGTACTCCAGCACCTCCCAGAAAAGAGAGGGGGAAGAATAAACAGGGCTTCTACCCTCAGTAGTGGTGATCAGTAATACCCTTTCAACCTCTAATTGTTCAAACACATTGAGTGGTGTAAGACTCCAACCCCTCGGTACCAGGGAAAGCTCTGTGGCATGGAGCCACAACACTCTTTGGATGTCCTTCTGTTTTGAAGCAAGGCTTGTGCCCTCTCCTGCCAATGCTGTGATCTTTTAAAAGGCATCAGCCTTTCTGAGAGCTGGGAGAACCTCTAGGTAAAATGATGGCCTTTACCATCAGCTGTTAACGAGAGTAGGCACTGCTGCCACCAAGTATCTCCCCAGCAGCTGACAGAGTGCAGGTGTGTGCTCCCACACAGCAACTTGCACAGAGTGCTGCTCCTCCAAGTACAGTCATCACATGCAGGGCTCGGGGGCTTCAAAATACAGTAATACCTCACCCTTCATGAGGAAGGGGTTTTGTCAGGGTCTCGCAAAATGTCTAATTCGCAAACACGCGCGGGTCATTAATATGCACACAGGCCACACCCATCACTCCACCCCCAGCCACTCTGGAGCATGGGAAAGCCTTTTCTGCTCCTCCCCACGGGCTCTCATAGCACAGGGGAGCAAAGGGAAGTGTTTCTGAGCCCTCTCTGCCTGAGGAGATCCTCTGGAGAATCCCTAGGCTTCTCTTCGGCCAAGCCACTGCTTCTGCCTCTGCGGCCGGGCTGCTGCCACCACGTGTGCTTGCACTGCCTCCACAGTGGGGAAGGGGTGTTCCCAGGCTCAGGTCAGCGGGCTTGGAGCCTGGGAAACATTAACTTCACAACACTGCATCACCTGCAGTGTTTGCCCCTTATGGGGTCCCTTATGGTGGGGAGTGCTGTCAGAGGTTCTTTCCCTTTAACTGCAGCAGCTATGACACGTATATCTGCCAGTCCTGAGTGCAGGAGAGGCAGCGCTAGCCATATGACCCAGCAGAACAGCGCTCCCCCCGATGCAGTGACTCGCCGTGTCACTGCCCTGCTGCCACCCCCAGCGGGGCCCTGCCGGCAGCACAGACCCTGCACTGCTGCTCTCCCCCTCCCCCGAACACAGTGCTCGTGCCTGTGCTGTCCCAGCTGGCTGAGGCTGTCAGGCATGGCTCTGCATGGCACGGGCGGACAGGAGCTGTGGTGGCAGGGTGGGCATGTCCCGTTGCTGCACCGGCCCAGCACACAGTGCTTGCCCCATGACCGCCACAGCCAGCCAAGCCCCCTTTCCTGGGGTTCTTCCCTTTCCCACCTGTAGCCATGGAAACAGTAACACTGGCACAGGGCAGGGACTGGGGCACGGCGCCGCAGGTCTAGAAACGCCACGGTGAGTGGGAGGCCCCGCGTGCCCTGCCCGTGGGGCTGGGCCAGTCCTGTCCTACAGGGAGCACCAGTACATCCCCTCTGTGAAGCAGAGGCACTGTGCATGCATCGGCCAGGAAGCTCCGTGAAACACTGAGGCAAGTCTGTGAGAAAAATTTCTCGCAAATCAGCGAGGTCGCAATGGAGAAGATGCAATGCAGCAAGGTATTACTGCACAAAGCCTCTGCCACAATTTTCTCATAGAATAACTCAAGGGCTCTCCTTCCTAACCTGAAGAACAAGACAATGTTTGACCTTATCTGTGCTGGTCCAGATAGACAGCAAGGGATGACCAGAGAGCTCTCATGTCAAAGGCAAAAGACAGAGCCACATTGCCAAGGAACTCTGACTGGGGGCAGTGATGAAAATACATGGATGGATAAGTAGAGATTAAGTTTGTGCCTTTAAATTGTTGTGTCTGCCCATTGACACCTATCTCTGCCTTGACTTCGACAGTCAAACTCAGAGTTTGCAGTTCTGAGATATGAAAAAAGGAAGACAGAAATATTTAGAAATACATACAGGACTTGAGAAGAAAGGTTTGGGGAAGGACAGAGAGATGATTCAGTGGGAATAATGATGCCAGGGGGATGTTGAGACAAAGAACAGGAATTGGAATACAGAGAGCGAGGGAAAACCATCAAGAGTTATTTCATCCCCTTCAGAGAAAATTAGCTTAATGATTCAGTCACTCCTTTTCTGCTTTTCAGTTGAATAATAATAGAAGTTATCTTTCAGGCTTTTCCCAAGGCTTGTATGATACCTCTTCCTAGGACAAAAACACCCACTAGACATAACATGTCACTCTTAGTTTGTGTTTTCAATTTGACAGTTTTGAACCTAATTTAACAGAATAGTTGCCAGAGAAAAGATATCATGCAATCCAGATCATCCATGTGTACGCTTCCAATCCTATATAAAATCAATGAGAGGGCTTGTTTTTCCTGGTTGTGCAGTAAGTTAATGTCTTTATTTTAGAAGCCAGCTAAAGATGAACTATGTAAAACTTAGCATATGGATGCAGCAATCACACTGTGCCTTTAAATACGTCTAATTTTTCTGACTATACAAGCACCATTAACCTGGGATTGTTTTCAAAATTGAAAATGGGTTTTTAAAATTGAACATGAAAAGTCACAGGTTGTCCCTCTGATAGTGCTGGTTTGCAGTACTCAAACCAGAGAATGTAAAGCAACTCCTATGAGTACATGTCTACCATCTTAAAATTAATATGAAACATCAAGATATGTTTTACAAAGTTATATTTTCCCTTTAAAAAAATAAGAGAGAGACTAATAGACAGGGATGAAAAGGGAGAGCAAAAGTAAGAAAAGGAGAGAAAGAGTGAGGAAAAGAGAAAGTGAAAAGAGAATTACAATGATGCCAGGAATGCTGAACACTTTGGAAGATCTTCAGAGAAGATGAGGAAAGGAAGACACACGATTTTCCTTCAAGAAACATTAGGGGGAAATATGAAAGGAGAGAGCTAGAATAAAGTCCATACCCTCCCATCTGGTGGATTTAATAAGCCTTGTCTGCACTGTAAGCAGGCACGGCTGTGTCACGCTTAACCAGGGCATGACTCTATGAGAGTTTCACTAACATTTTAGTGCAATAAATGCAACTCACAACAATGAAATCCTGGACTATAGAGTGACTCTAGTTCTTTCCTCAGGAATTCAAAAGTCTGCTTAGTATATAAGCTATCGCAATGGAGAAGATCTGCACATAATGTTTCCTGGATTTAATCTTACACTACTTCAAATTCATGTGCCTTTAACCTCTTTCAAGGTTCTTTTCTTTGTCTTCATATGCTTCTTCATCCTTTTCTACTCCTTGTGTTTGTTTTTTCCTTAGTGTCTCATTCATTACTGTCTCTTCACTTTGCTGGGCTTACTAACATGTATATTAGTCTCTTAAATGTTTGTTCTCTATTAAATTTAAAACTAAGTCAAAAATATGACCATTCAAAAAGAAAATGGAATATGAAATACGAAATTCATGTTGTGATTTTTTTCTCCCATCATTCTGTCTTTTGTTTTCCTTTTTTCACCCATTTTCTGTCATTTTGCCTGTCTGATTCAGCTGCTTTTTGAACACATTTGTACATACTCCTTTTTATAGCATCCATTACAGTTGAAAGCTAATTTTTATTTAACTCAAAGAGTAAACTATATTCATATTTGCAAAATCTCAACTTGAAAAAAAAGGAAATTGTCCTATTGTCTTAAAAATAAAAAGGATGAATAAAAAAATCTATTTTAAAGGCAAAGAATAATTTAATGCTTGCAGCATAAATTTATACCATCCCTCTGAGAGTGGATTTTCCTTATACCATCAGTGGCATATAATCTCACCTGGTGCCAAAAAGCAGCTGAAGGAAAAACAGTACTAAATTTTATCTTCTATGATTACCAGAAGATGGTGTGTTTTAAAAGGTCTCTCCGGGTTGCTGCAATGGCAGCTTGTTTAAACACGAAGCCTGGTAGCAGGACAAGCACAGTCTAGGTCCATTTGCCATCAGGCTGCAGAAGGCAGACAGCAGGCGAGGACCCACAACCGCTGATTCCTTTCAGTCCCCACTCCCTCCTTATACAACTGTCCCACATGAATCACAACGCTGCACCGGACCCAAACTCCCCAGAGCATGTGCTTCTTACTGTAGGCTGAAGGAAATAATTATGTAACTCCCTGTTCTGTCCTCATTCTGCTGCCTTACAAATCCCTAACCTTGGGGCTGGTGGGTAACACTATTACAGAATCACAGAATCACAGAATACTATGAGTTGGAAGGGACTCACAAGGATCATCTAGTCCAACTCACCAGCTAACACCCATACATAGACCAAACGCACACCCCAGAGTGGTGAACATAAACCTAGATCCCTCACAGGCGCACAGGCCGCTCCAAGCCAGGAGAGGCCCACAGGACCATCCAGCCCTACACCCCCCAGCTAGACCATGTCACTAAG